>JAQFYB010003466.1:0-19340 GCA_034694085.1 Pogonognathellus longicornis | reverse complement strand
ACCATAGCGGCATTTTGATTTTGATCCAACGTTTCTTCAATCATATGATCTGGTTCTTTAATGTCATCTGGTACTTCGATGCCATCCGGTACTTCAATGTCGTCCGGTACTTCCATGTCGTCCGGTACTCCCATGTCGTCCGGTACTTCAATGTTGTCCGGTACTTCAATATCATCCGACATTTCAATGTCATCTGCTAGAACAAATGCTTCTGCATCTTCAATCCTATAGTTCAACACAAGTAACCTGCATTTTTTGCACATGTATGAGCGTTTGTCGAACACAACGCCTTTCATTGTTTCTAGAATTTGAATTTTTTGTGTGTAGCACTTCGCTCCAAGTTTGGACTTTTTGTCATGTGCATCTATTCTTTTCCTACAGATACAGCAATTAAGATGTCCCATCTGAAATATAAAAAGTTTCTTTGAAAATATATGATTGAAAATAAAGAAAATATTACAAGGAAATAAAACAAGGAAATGTTTTAATTGCTTAATAAAAAAGAATTTTTTTAAATATATTTAGAATATTTAAGCTACCTATATTAAAATGAATGAGATAAAAAGACATTTATTTTTTTTCAAAATAATAAAATATTTTAAGTTTGTGAAAAAATTACTGTAAATTGTGTTAATCTTGCCAAAAATGCTTAAAGTTAGCGCCTAATGAAGCTTCTGTTAATGAAAGAGTTAAGATTATATGGCAGCATGAAACTAGAAAACGGCATTATTTTCCCCTCATATGATGACTGTGTAATCTATGGCATTCCACGATTTGTGGGGAGCCATCTCAATACCTACCATCAGTCGTGGCAGACGGTAGTATATTTGTCGGCAGCCGTGCCAAGAGACATTTTGCGATTTGTGTCTATTGGCACTGCTGCCGACAAATATATTACCGCCGGTCACAACCGCCTACCATCCTGATCTAGGGCAATCATGTTTCATTGGAACTCTTAACCGTTATAGGCTACACGCGCACAGCTTCTGCCCGGTTAAGATTAACGCTCCGAAACTGCCAGTACAGCTATGCGCTTTAAAATTAACATTAAAATTATGTAAAATTACAATAAATTAATAACTTAACTAATGCAAAAACTAAAATTAAAACGTAAGTAAATTTTTTTCTTTACCTTCGACGTGATGAGAATGGAGAGGGGCTATCAAGGCACGGGTTTTCAGGTGTGGAAATGGACGCGGTGGCAGGCTCGCTTGATAATGATGACAGAGAAGGCGAGGAGCTGAAAATGAGCAAATAAAAAATTAACACTTAAACATACAGTAATATAACAATAGATTTTAAATATTAATGGAAAAATAATACAGAAGGCTTACTCATGAAAGATGAAAGTAATTTGACCAACTGTTAGCTAACTACTATGTACTTACAAGATGCACGACAAAGAAATGAACATTTATTAAAATTCGATACACTTACGAAAATCAGCTTGGAACAAAATGGTGAGTAGAATTGACTGGAAATAAGAGTATTTTTTGAGAGTGACTGTCAAGTCTGAAAAACAGGCAATAAATACAACAAGAGAAAATTACGCGACAGAGGCAGAACGTTTTAAGTTTAGTGCCGTAAAGTCAGATAGAATGAGAGAATGATTAATACAAATATGCTATAGATAAAAATCAGCTTACCAATTGCGCGTGCTCCTACGACAAAGTATCGTAAGTTTGAGACAACTCCTTGAAAATTCTTTCCAGAAACAGCGACTTGAAAATGGATTTCCTAGTGAACTTTATTAAAAAGGAGAAGTAAAAGAAAATATTGGTGTTTTTCCCCACTTTTGCTTGTGTCGACTACTTTTCATGTCTACTTCAAAGATTGATGAAGGCTCGTGATATTGACATCACCAAAAAGATTCACTGGGTCGTACAATTCGACCCACCTACAAATCCAGCATCTTTCGTCTATAGATCTGGTCGCACAGCAAAAAATGGAGATGAAGGAAACGCGTTGTTAAACTTACAGCCATCATAAATTGATTACATCAAATTCATTCTGTTGAACCAAAAGGTCGTGTAGTTGAAAAAATGGGTGTGACAAATTGTTTAGCATGACCGTTTCTTTTTAACAAACTTAGACAATTTCCCCTCAAAGACAGAGGTATTTATGAAAAATCCATGAGACATGAGAGCGTTTGTATCGTACTATGAAGCGTGTTCTAAATATGAATGTAGTCTTATTGTTAGAATTAAGGATTTAAGGTATTGCCTCATCGCTCAGTCGTTTGGGTTAATTTTTATACTCCAGAACTAATATGATATCAAATGCATTTAGGTGAAAATTAAAAATATATAACAATTCTATTAGTAAAGCATCCTATATTTCATTATATATTTGGAATTTGTCAAGTAATTGAATTACATTTTCTCATTCAATCGTCAAATTACAATTGTAAGTAATTACATAGCTATAATTCTAAAATAAATTAAAAATTACATTACATGTGAATTGTAATTTAATTGCATTATTACCCAGTACAGTTTTTAGTTAGTTGTATTGTAATCCGCATGTAAAATTGCCTTAAAGTGTGTCGAAGATCCATCACTTAATAAACCTTACATGCGCATTGTCGGATGTCTTGTATTGTTTGTTACAAAGTAGACAAAGTGAGGGCATAATGACAGTAGAACCTATATCTTTATAGACTGTAAATCTATAGTAACAAGCAACTAACTTTGGTAACTAACCACTAACTGCATACAATTTTTACTGTAAAATGTGGCACGTCTCATAATTTTAAAATTAAAACTGGAAGTTTTCCAGAAATTCGAAAAAGGTACCTACAATTTTTTGTTGATAAAGATATTGATATCTCAATTTTATGTCTACAAAAGGGCAACTTTCTACTGACTTGCAAAAGTTGAATTTTTTAATGCAGTAGGTGAGCCTAATGTATTTAAGTAGGCAAAAGACCCAACTTTGGCGTCAAACTGTCAAGCTTAATCAAAAAAGGTACCTACAATATTTTCACAATTCATCGGATATATAGTCAAGAATTTGGGGTGAATAGCAGAAGTCTCTATCTCTTTGCAAAATATGCTTTTTTACGGAGCCAATATAATTATCAAATCCGATAAGGTTCTTTAATGGGATAATTGACTGATTTAATAATAGCGGGACAAAATGATTACTTTCTATTTTATTTATAGTATTTAGAATATAGATATGATTCTGTAGCTGTGAGATGGTTTGGATCCCTTACGTTCATGTTGCAGCTTTTATTTACAAATGGAATTGTTTTATACGCACCGTCAATTGCTTTAGAAGCAATGGCTGGAATTCCCGTTTGGATGTCCATTATTGGAGTTGCCATTATTGGAACAGTCTACACTTCAATTGTAAGTGTAATTATAGACTATGTACATAAAATCAATATTTAAACTTTTTTATACAGGATGATTTAATATGTCGTTATCCAAATATCGTTGCAGGGTGGCCTTAAAGCAGTTGTTTGGACAGATGTATTCCAATTCGTGTTAATCTTCTTAGGAATGTCCACAGTTGTCATTAAGGGATTTATCAGCGCTGGTGGGATTCAAAATGCATTTGCAACAGCTTATGACCGGGGGCGATTGGAATTAGTAAAGTATTTTGTTCATATTTCTTTAAAAAATTATTTTTTAAGATTTTTTTCTCTAATATTTTTAATAAAGCGATTTTTTCAGTACTTTCTTAATTGTTTGTCTATAGTTTTGAAGTAAATGCATTTATGAGACACAATACTCTCAATATTATTCTCGGGAGTGGATTCAGTAGTATGTGTCTTATAGGAACTCACCAGCCGATTGTTCAACGCTATAGCAGTCTCCCTACCTATAAAAAGGCTTGCCAGTACGTTAATATTACAATTTATAAATTAATGCTTCTATTTGTATTATGATTTACTACAAATTTATTAAATATTTTGGTGAAAACTGTTTCAAAAAATAATATTTTACTAAATCCCACAAGGTTAAATACACTATATCATTTAAAACCTTGAAAAATTTCAGAGCTATGGTTTACAAATATATTCTTGGTTTCTGTACAATGTTTCTTGTACTCCTTACCGGCCTTGCAATTTTCGCAACGTTTGCTGATTGTGATCCTCTTGCGTCTGGAAAAATAAAACGTTCCGATCAAATTCTTCCTTTTTTTGTGGTGCAAGAATTGGCATTTATTCCAGGAATGATTGGTCTTTTTATTTCTGTTGTCTTCAGTGCTGTTCTAAGGTTTAAATATTTTCACAAAATCATGTCGATTTATTTTACAATTATTTATGCAAATATTGCTTTAACTAAAATGTTAAAATGCTAATGTTTTTGCAATTTATATGTTGTAATTTTAAATCGTTTTTAATTTTCAGTACCATCAGTAGTACATTAAATTCACTGGCTGCTGTGACATGGGAGGACTTACTTTCAAAAATGAAATTTTTTGCCGACATGAAAGAAACAGCTCAGAGTCGAACATACAAAATCGTGTGTAAGCAAATATTGGTATCAATATATTATAATGCAGATTTAATTCAGTCTCATCATCATCATTGTTGTCATCATGCAAAAAATAAGCCGGTTCGGACCAAAGTCAGTGTAAAATACATCAAATTTGCGGGTAGCGAAAAAAATGTCATGATTTTTTGCATTTTTACTGCATGATACCTCTTTTTTGGTATTTGATTTCGAGGTATAGACAATTACCCGTTTGCCCTTCTGTATACGGCCTTGGTCAAAACATTGAAGTCTGGAAACACATTTGCAACAACAATTTAATATTCATTTTTCTCTAAAATTGTAGCCACATTTTACGGCGTTATTTGCGTTTTGCTTGCACTTTTGGCTCAGAACTTTGGTTCTCTATTCCAATCTGCGGTGACAGTCACTGGAACAACAAGTGGAATACAAGGAGCTATTTTCCTCATGGGTGTTTTCATGCCCAGTACAAATAAATATGTACGTATTACTCAACCTTTTAAAAATGCATTTCTTTAATTTCTACACTGTATTTAATGCATTTTGTCTAATGGGAAATCAGCAACTATTGTAATGTAATCAACATGTTTTTGAAACAGGGAGCTATAGTTGGTGGAACAACTGCTTTGGTAGCAATGTGTTATTTATGCATACAGTCAATACTCCTGGATAAACAAATACATTTTAACGAAAAACTGCCCGTAAGCGTAGAAGGTTGTAACCCAGAGGTTTTTCCAAATTCAACGCACTACATGAGGAATATGACTGAAATGTGAGAAATTTTAAAATGTGATAATAATACCTGTACATATTTGAAAAAACATGGAATAGGTACCTAAATAATTTTAATTTCTATTTACAGAGAGTGGCCCCAGAAAATTTTTACTATTTCTTATGTCCTTTATCCACTGATAGGAGGAATAATTACAATAACTGTGGGACTTTTAGTTAGTTTAATAACCAGAGGTATAAAAATAAATAATGCGTATTCTCAGCTCGTGTAAATGTAAATCACTTGTTTAATGCTATAATTTTCCTAATCCTGTAATTACAGAATGGACGAAGAACGTAGAAATTGATGACAAATATATTCATCCGTTAGTGCAAAAGAAGCCAAAACATTTGGACTCTCCGATGGAAAGAGGTTCTTACAAACGAAATGAAGAAATTCACATGGGAAACATAAACAACGGTTTTAGTACGTCATAGAGCCATAAATTGTAAGAATACAAGGCATTTCATCATTGTAATAAGTATTTCTGCGACAAGTGCCAATAAGCTTTTAACAAATATTTCTACCAGTTTCCTTTCAACACAAGGTGTGTTTAAAATAATGCAGACAATTATTAAGACTTAATTTTAGATTTTAATGCAGCAACTACTTATAAGTTGTAAGTTATAAGCTGTAATAAGTATGCAGACAGCAGAAAACACGGCAAAAGTACTAAACTTATATTTATATCCAAACAATTTGAATTAACTGTTTCGTGTGAACGTGAAAGTAGTAACTAAGGTTTATTTACAGCTAGACGTTTAAAGTTCATTGCGGTGCATATTCCAAGGATTATGTCATCCACATGTCATCATTCTGTTTCGCCATTTTACGTTCATTTCACAAATGGGATTCATTATGTCAGCAATCACATGTTTACTTTACTAAACGTATCTACCTCTATATACCTAGCTCCATATAAATCTGCACATAAAATATACATCTGTCATTATCAGCTGAAAAAATACGAAGTACAACGATCAGGGGCGTATCCAGGTAGCACATCTGGGGAGCTTGAGAAAAACCGTTATAGTTTAGCAAAGGGCCAAAATATAAAATGCATCAATAATGAGCTCTTACCGCCTTATAATGAGCCATTTACTTTTACTTTACGCTTTTTTGCACCTTTTTAAGGCAAAATAATTTCTTTTTTGAGAGAGACCTGATTTTATCTAGTTGTGTAGAGCACAAAAATGGGGGGGGGGGGCTTCAAGCTTCCCTAAATGCGCCACTGACAACGATATATCAGTATATCATATTATGAATTAAAATATACAATTACGACATTTGTAAAGCATGTAGTCATTAATTATTGCATAGTAATAATAAGTATATTATCCCCACTTTCGTATTCTATCGTAAAATATTAATTGATAATTGGTTATTGCAATTTTGAATAATTATGATGTAAAATACAGATAAATAATACGCACATTTAAATAGAAATAATGTCATATTAATTCAAGGCTGTATACAGAATATGACTTGGTGATTCAAATATCCAAACACTAATTTTTGGGAAAATCCAAGGAAAACCTAAAACTATTTAATGTAGGTTTCAGATGAAATGAGTTCTAGTAGACAAAAAAATAAAATAATGTGAATCCAGTATTTCAAGGTTTCATTAAGTTCTAAAATTACTGAAGAGTTTCAAAATTCTTAATGTTACTTAAACTTGTAGGCAATATTAATGTCTCAATTAAACATTCAATCTAAAATTCAGACCAGTTAATTTTTGTTAAAATTACAATAAATGTTTACAGTATTAGACAGCATCTTATATACATAGATATAATGAGTGTAAATGTAAAAGTATCCAATACGATGTAAAAAATGAATCCATAAAGATGAAAACATTAATCAAAGTCTGATATTCTTACATTTTTTATTTTACACTAGTACTTTTTTACACTTACTAAAAATACGTGTGTTTGTTGCATGTGTATACCCGTGGTATAACTCATTGTGAGTACAGTAGTATATCTATTATTTTGTACATTTGTAAAATATAGGGTCTCATCTTTATTGTGGTCGTGGCTACTGTTTGTCTACTGGAATCTTTCGTATATAGGCATTCGTATGTGTAACAAAGAACTTTGATAGTTGACGTCTCTGTCATAATAATAGCGAAAAGACAATCTTAAACTATTTTTGTGTTTTCATGTTAAGCGTTTTTGTGTGTTTGTATGTACATAGAGTAAGGTTAGGTACCTCACCTCTTGTAGTAAAGGAAATCGGAACTTGTGATTGTGACTGTGCTCTATTTTATTGGCAAAATCCCAATATTGCCCAGCAGAATTACATTTTACTACTACTCCCAAACTCTCAACACAAAATAGACGGAAAGTTACAGGAAAACAAGTTAGGACAATTAGAACAAGTACAACACAACGATACAAAAAGCATTGCAATAGATTCTATACTTCTGTGTATACGTGTACTTATTTATGTGTTCTTTGTTCAATTATAACAAAGTTGAGCAAGACACTATTATCTTTGTAGTATAGCATAGCCGTATACAGGAGGGCATACGGGTAATTGCGCCCTCCCCGAAATCCCAATCAATTGGTTGGGTTAGGTTAAATCAATCAGCCAAATACCTGGAAGGGCAAACAAAATTTTGATGCATTTTTTGACGTATTTTACTTTGATTTTGACCCAAATTTGCTTAAATTTGACACATTTCTACCTTAACTTTGGAATCTGCCCTTCCGAAATCGATTTCTGGATACAGCCATGTAATATAGAGTTGTGCGTGGTGGTAAACACGACACGATGAAGATTTTTATAGTAGTAGGATCCATCGAATAATGAAATGAAGATGTGAGGTTTTACACTGCATTTGAGTTTAGTTCATTAATTCCACTATATATCCTTCCTTGTGCTTTGAGTCTGTGTGTATTGTATGTGACGACTGCCAATAATGCCAGCTCGGAAGCTTGAGTGAATTTATATAAAATCCATTGTCCCAGTCTACACGGACAAATCCACTGCAATCAATCCGTCCGCATCCGCAGAGCAGAAATAGACAACTAACTAGTGTACCACAACTATACTTAGGAAATAAAAAATCTCTCAAGCTTTTCGCAAAAGTGCAAATACCAACAAATGCAGACAATTGACGACATCACTGGGAGTAGGTACACGATTGTGAAAATATATTGTATGTGTGTAGTATATAGCAGTCTGTATAGAATAAGACACGGTAAGAATAAAAAAATCAATTCACGTTGCTGCAAATGATCTTGACCCCTAAACAAAGAGTTAAGCCGACAGCAGATTCCGGATTCGTCTATTAGAATTTAGGTGCAGTGCCAAACAATAAAACACCAGCTATAAAACACACAGTCAAAACTCTTCTCGTAAACCTTACACATGAACATGAAAACTGTATTAAATACTATTCCGAGGTACTTGTATAAATAGCTTCATAACACGAAACACGATAATTTTTCATAACATTCGGATATTATTATTAGTTTTATTTCCGTATACTTATACTTACCTACACTATGCCCATGTAATTTATCAGACCTGTATCATGCATCATTATATTATGTATACTGTATCCTACTGTATCATCATATTGGTTTATCACACCCAGAGTTGTATATCGCTACAATATTTTATGCTTTTGTGTTACAGTTATAAGAAGGAACTGTCACAATCATTAAAATTGTTATGGGTAGCATGTGTAGATGTTATCTTATGGGTAGCATGTACTGAAACAGAATCATTAATTAATGAGATATTTGCTACAAAAATAATATTAGAATGCTGTAACACACTTTTGATATTTTTACTATTGCAATTACATTAGTAAACTAAAACTGTATAGTCCAAATAATAATAATTATTATTAACTAGACCATACAAGTTATTATCTTACTAATTGTATGTATCTCTATATTATTATACAAAATCTGAAAATAATTAATGTTAAAAATATAAAGGGTTGGCCATATTTAATGTTCGGGGCAGATAGGTAGGGAGATACATTTGGGAGCTATAAATAAAAAGAACTATCATTTAAGTATGTATGTAAAGTATGTATATCATAGGTAAATGCAACATGATAAATACACCGTAGGAGACAGAATACACAAGAGACATTTTCTAGAGTCCCTACCAATATAATGTAGCAATGTATAGTAACGTATTTACTAATTTTAAGTTTTTTTTCAAGTTTACAGATAGTTGATAGTTTTGCCAATCGCCTTCATCTGCGTCTGTTAGGAATTAACTACACGCACTGATTAGAAGTATTTCATAGCTAATCACATCCTTATCTTTATAATGTATTCCCTACTACTTTCTTATACAAAGAGAAAGATACGGAAACTATTGTATTTGTATTTTTGCGGATTATTCTTGTTAGTGAGTTAGTGTTGGAATCATTTGTGCGATTAGGGATACTACACGGTGCTATTGTCGAGAATAATACTATAATGTGTGTTTATAGTAGAAAAGGCGAGAGAATTGGTAAAGATGAGGCTGAGAATCGAATGTTGGGACCCCAGTAGTTAAGTGACAATGACAACAGAGCAGCAAAATGTATTTTTATCTTTAATTCTCAGCCACCGTCTTCCTTTCTTATGATTCGGAGATGAATATATAAATATATACCGAGCCAATGCGTTTCTTTTCTTGTGACGACGACGGTACGACCCTTTGCTTGAATTGCAAAGCACGTTATTACCAGCAGGAGCTACAGCTTTTTACAACTTACAACCACCATGCCAATTTCATAGTCGCTTGATTGTCGTCACTTATCGCTTTACTACACTTTACATTTACATCTGCCACACTACACTCTTTTGTCTCCTGTACACGAGAAATAACAATCCTACTACTTACTTACTTAGTCTCTAATTAAAATAACTTCATATTTTATTATACACGCATTCAGTTAATAATAAATTATTCAAAACATACAAATATTATGTATATTATGTGTAGCCTTAAGTAATATGTGACCAACGGGGCGACAAACTAATAAGGAATTTTCATTTTTACACACATTACACATTAATGTGAAAAATTCATAAATTTGAAAAGTTGAAAGTGAGAAAAAGAATTTTAAGTGAACATTTCATGAAATTGAGAATTGTTGTTTGGTGTTAATTGTTTTAGTTTTTGTGTGAACTGTTGTAACAAGAAATTGCATCATTGGAGTGGGGTAATATCCCTGAAGAGGAGCAGCGTCATGTCAATTAGTAGTACTTTATTTCCAATGAGTTTGGTGGAGCAGACCAATTCAAGTGAAGAAATAAATGCAGAAACAGAAAAAAATGTTTCAATTGTAGACTACCTTCTTACTAATCTTACAGACACAACGAGTAGTGCCAGTAGTAGTGAGGCACGAGAAGGTGACATTAATAAATTCATTAATCCTTTTCAAATTTGATTAAAAAATTCAATAACGAATAATCGTCATACTTAAAAAATAAAATAAAATCTCAATCAAAAAATTAAAGTCCTATTTATCTACCAGTAATGTTTTAAGTTTCAAAAATAATAAAAAAGCCCACTTCAATATTTAAAAATAAAAACCCCACTTCAATATTTAAAAATAATAAACCCATTTCAATATTTAAAAATAGAAACCCCACTTCAATATTTAAAAAGTTCTATTTATCTAAAGCTGTATGTATCTATACTTAAAAAATACAATATAAACACTATCAGTGGCGTATTTGAGGAGGGCTTAGGGATCTGAACCCTGCCCCATAAATTTTTTAACTATACATAAATAAAATTGTGTCTCTCCCAAAATGGCAAAAAAATAGCTAATTTTCATTTCAAAATAGGTCAAGTAGTCATTTGACATAAAAGCACAAAAAAATCCAATATAAGGTATACTTGATTTGCCTTGAGCTTAATGCAAAATTTAATTTAAAATTCTATTTATTTAAAGGTGTATTTATACTATACGTATTTATACAAAATAGTAAATCCTTGACTTAGGTTCTCTTAGAAATTTATTAATCAGACAGAAGATGGTTCCACACAATCTCACAATTAACAATTATTTTCTCAGTTTTTATAAATAGGTAGTTTACTTACCAATTATATTTCAACAATAGTATTGATTATATTTTATTTACACACAAATGTATTTATTTGTTTGTCTCTAATCGTTTCAGTATGGTCGTACAAAGTACCAAAAATTCTACAAGGAATAGCAACTCTGCTCGTGTGTGCGATTCTTTTGATAGTAACTATCGGCATCATTCAACAAGTTAAAAAATGGTGAGTTCACCGTAAACATTATTTTCATGCTATGAGCATCAAACCATGCTTATGTACAGTACAGTGGTTGACTACTTTTATATTTATTCATTGCTTTGTGAAACTGTAAAAAATTTAGTGCAGTAAATATTTTTTCAGTCGAATGAAACTCTCTCACACATGATAATACTACTGTGCATTTCAGCTCTGTATTTAGAACAAGAACAAAAGGTTAATATATTTTCGGAAAATACGAAGGAGAAATTGGACAATAGTATTGTCAATCTGCTTAATCTGCTATAAGTGATATACCTATACCTACGCTACTGAGATTCTGCACAATTTGTGCCGGTTTCCAATTAGACAATGCTTACTATACTTAATTAGTTAATATTTTTACATACCTAATGAAAATAGAAAACTTCAATTTAACAACAATAATAAAATACTTCTGCACGTTATAAAAAACTTCTCTATTTGATAAAAATATTTCACAATATAAAATACTTCTTCACTTCATAAAAAATACCTCTTAGGATGATAAAAAAATACTTCGCATTAAAAAAATGTTTTTCATTTAATAAAACATACTTCACAGTATAAAAGTATTTTTCACATTTAAAAAATAGTTCTCACTATTTTTTAATACCTCACAATGTAAAAAAATATTTCTTCACATTATAAAAAATACTTTTTCACATGATAGCAGATATTTCACATTATAAAAATAAAACATAATTTTTGTTCGAATATCTACTCTCAGAATGAATATACAATCATTTTATTTTAATTTTTTCCATGAGAAATTCATGTGCTTATTAATAATTATTGACTTTTTATGCAGGCGAGGAAAAGGTGACCGAAGGATCAAAATAGAGGCTATTGAACTGGCAGTGACTCCAAAGTCTTCAGATAATGAAAATCAAGGAGCTAACGGCGAAACTGCCGAGAATAGGGACTTGAACAACAAAAACTTCATGCACTACTCATCTGGCAGACCACAACCACAACCAGCTGCTCAAATCGTACCAGCTAAAGTTGAGCCTAAAAAGTCGATTGTTAAGCAACAATCGGTTAAAGGAGCTAAAGAGGTCCCGTTTCTACGACCCGTTAGAAGAACATCTGGACCTTTTGGAGATGACACCATTGGTACTAATTTTACCAATCTTTTTTATTTTTTGAAATTTTTTACTATAATTTTGAGTTAGTATGTATTGTCTTGATTCACTCTCGTAATTTGACAATTCATATAGCTGTTGTGATTTATTTTTGTCCAAACCACCATACTAAGTTTATGAATCTGAAAAAACATAATTGAAAATATTCTTAATTTGTTATAGTGTCACATTATTATTTATTTCAGATTTTTACGGAGAATCGTCTTACAAAAAGGAAATTGCTAAAGAATTACGTGCAGGATCAAAAAAGTGTCCTGCAGAAGTCCTAGACAATACTGTAGCTGAAATTAAAACCAAATGTGTTCCTGGCAGTGAAAGCAAATAATAATTTCTTTTAAAACTAATTGCTATTAAATTATGTCGCTCACACTCATTTCACCTTTGTACCTAACGGACGACCTGATTTTGTGTCATTGATCGTTAAATATATCTGTATAATTAATGTGCGGAATGACATTGTTAACAATTAACTATGAAAAAACAAACATTTTATTTGTAGCCTTTCATTCCTGATTTCATTTATTTCAAAGTGCATTATCACAAACCAGACTCATTTTCTAAGATGACTAAGAATAATAACAATACCCATAGAATTTGAAACACAAAGACCACATTACTAATTAATAAATCTTTTACTGTTCATCAAAAGAGAAAAAAAATAATCAAATATATCTTTGTTCGAGTACCCAAACGGCCTTATATAAGTCTTTAAAAAGAAATTGTTGTGTCTGTAGACCTTTGACCTTGTTGCACAGGTAAAACCAATGCCGTATTTAGGATTCCATTTGGGGAGGGGTAAATACCAAGATATAGTGCAAAAAAGTGTTCATTAACGCGCCCTAAATACAGCCTTGGGTACAACTTCTAATATACCAGCCTACAATAATTTCTTCATCAATATCTAAATAGCTTTTTAACGTTAAAGCGTATAGCAATTTTTTTTGCAAACTCTTTAGTATTCTTCCAACGCTCTATACAGTTTTTCAATTTCGGATTTTGCAAAAATTTCTATATTATGAGGTACTAATAAGTTTAAGGTGGCACATAGTAAATTTTGCACCTTAATGGCAAAATGTTAATTAATGCAAGGAGGATGCATGCGGACGCTTCCATGAAGTCGTCACTATATTAAAAATCACTCATTTTAAAATTTTTAATTGTGCTTTAACATCCTTTGATGGATAAAAACAGAATTCCAATCTTTATTCGTTTATTCACAACAAAAATTGAACGTGTAAAAAATACGCATCCAAAGTTTACAGTTGCATATCATCTGGAATTATTATTTGAAAAGTGAGATCAAAATATCATTTCGATAAGTTGTACCTATCAAACAATGTATATGCAGAACCATAATAATATAATAATTGTCACTAAAAGTTGTTCATCATTACATGAAAAATTAATCTAGGTATAGGAAGGTACTAGGTAAGTATATTATTTATAAATGTTTGTTTCAATGTTGTATAATTATTACTTTATTACCGCTGTAGCTTAATTTTCAATAATTTTATGCTCTACAAATATTTGAGTTGCATGTAAATATATTACAACTATGCCCATTTCGTTTTTTGCGTTTAGAATCGTAGATTCCTTTAGACAGGATGAAATTATTAAAATTTCATCAGCAATCCTGCAAGAGAATTACTATAGCCCAACGCCCCCGAGTACTCCTCCTGAATTTCCTCCAGCAACTCCACCTACTCCAAGTCCATCTAAAATCGCTCTTCTTTCATCTTTGTTATCTTTCTTTGACGACTTTTCTTTTCCATCTTTGTCGTTTTTCGAAGCCTATAATATATAACCAACAACCAAATTAAACCTCTGAAAAATGTGTAGTAGGAATATAGAATACTTTAAAAAGCTTACGCGCAAAGAATTAAAAGAATCAGGACGGTCTTAGGGATTTCTTACAACTTACAATACATAACAGAATCAATTTTGGTATTTTAGCATGAGATTATTCACGAAGTTGTGAACATGCAGGGCCAAAGGGGTGAAATGGCGTTACATAAGCCCAGTGGAGCATTTAGGGGGGAGGTCTTAGGGGGCTGAAGTCCCCCAAATTTTTGGAGTTTACAGTAGATAAAAACAGGTTTCCCAAATTTGCCAAAATTTTTCGCACTACGCGCGATTTTATTTCAATTTACATGGATTTTGACATAAATTTGCGCAAATTTATGTAAAATTTGTCTAATTATTTCGTGCTGCGCGCAAAAATTTGACATATATAACAATGGTCTGCTCAAGCTTCTTCTCAAATTTGTGACCTGGATACTCCCCTGCATAAGCTCTCTTCAATTAAGATTTTTTACCATTTATAATCCACAAACTTTGTGTATTTTCCCTGTATGGCACAAAAAAAAATTCCCTACTTTTCTTTTAGTTTTCCCTTCCTCTCCTGCACCAAAAATGTTGGACACAATGTAAAAAGTTAAAAATTCGTTCGATCAGAAAAAAATATGGTGAAATGGGGTATAATTTTTTTTGTCCTTTTGTATATTTTATTAGGCCCATAAATAACTACAATTCCTTGTAATTTTTACTTAATGTTAGTAATGAGCGTACTGAATGTAATGCTTCAGTTATAAAAATACACCCTGTATAACAAACGAAGAATTTTGCAAACTCATTTAGTAGTGATCTGACTCAGAAATCGATTTTAGAAATGGCAAAATCTCTATTTTATTTATGAGGCACAAATATGTTTAACATGGGACGTAGCGTGAAAAAACTAAAGGCTTTTTCCATCGTTATTGCAAAATGTTAGCAAAGAGGATACGCTCGATTCAATGAAGGTGTCGTTATTGAAAATATCACACTCGTTTTACACACAATGCTGGAAAAAGCATATTTTGTATTCAAAATTAACTTTAAAATTATTAATTGTACTTTAACATATATCTTTCTTGACCTTTGATACGTAGAAAACAGAATTGCAATCGGTATGGACAACAAAAAATGAACATGGGCAATACACATTAAAAGTTCATAGTTGTAAATCATCCGTACTTATATTATTTGAAAAGTGAGGTAAAAATATCACTTCGAAAAGTGCTACCAAATGATGTATGTTTATGCAAAACCAATGGTTGATGGTAATATAATAACAATGTTCACTAAACGTTGATCAACATTAATTTTAATTGCAGTATATACTTTTGATTATTAATTATCATGAAAAGTAAATCGAATATTTTTATTGTTCATAATTTTTTGCTTCAATACTGTAGTATTAATTACAATTACATTGATTTGTGGGTTTAGATTAGAAATCGTACATTTTTATAGACGATATGAAAATATTAAATTTGTTTTATCAGCAATCCTGCAAGGGAATTACCGTCCGACTTCACCGACTATTGGTACCTGTACTCCACCTATAAGCCCCCCATCTTTTTCTTTCTTTGTCTTATCGTTATCATCATCTTTATCTTTATTTTTTTTAGCCTATAATGCATAAACCAACATCCAAATTAAACCTCGTTAAAATTAAAATCTGAAAAATGTTTAGTACGTATGTAGAATACTGGAAATATCTTACGTCTGCAAAACCCAGAAGACAAAGAGTTATAAGAATCAGGAGGGCAATCAGTGCAGAAAACTTCATCTTGCAATTAATATTTTCAATTGAACCAAGGCTTCAAATAGTTGATACAACAGTTCCCTTCTTGTTTAAACGTAACTCTGAATTCAATTACTCAAAAACTACACATACAAGTACTTATATATCCTTTCACTTCAGACTGTTTTGCATACAATTACTTCATTATTTAATAATAGTCTCAAAACAATAAACACTAACTTTCGAAACTTCATTTTCTCATTGTTACTATTTACTATTATTACAGATTTGGCAAAAAATTGACCTTCAAAATTACATCAAACACTCAATTTACATACTTTCTGTTAAATTGAATCAAAAGCTAATTGTGATATCGCTTTATGTTTAATTCCCCTTTCATTAAATGACACATTGTGATTTAAAATATCTACCATTACTGCGCACGAAGGAAATATGAATAACTGAAAATAAAATTAATAGACAGCCATAAGAATGGATAATTTTATTACCTAAGTTATTGATCGTTAACCAGTATTTAGCTTGGGAGATGAAGACGAGACATTCTTACATATATTATATACTTCATCAACTTATGCTGGTGTCGTATAAACTGTATGATCAATGGCAAAAGGGTAGAAGTTAAGTTTTCTAGAATTATAGATTATACAGTTCTTACAATGTCTTAGCTATTAATGCTTTAGGTTTAGTTAAGTTTTGCTCGGAAACATTTTATTATCATTTGGTTTAGCGATATAGAAGAAAACGTTTAGTAATGGTTTGAAATTAAGGATATTTCAAGTATTTTTATTTTATTTTCCTTAATGAATATTTTAAATTCCTATTCTTTTTCTGTTTTCTTAAAATATATTGAGTATTTAAAATAGGTTTGCGGAGGATCATGTTGTCGATTCCATGAAGGTGTTGCTATTGAAAAATCACACTCGTTTTACAACTCACGAAATAGCACGATTTTAAAGTGGGTATTCAAAATTAACTTTAAAATTATTAACAAGGACGTACCCTTGGGGGAGATACTGTGGGTACGTGCCTCCCCCAAAATTTTCTAAGTTACATTAAATAGTATTAAAAAAAATTATTAAGAAAAATAATGTGACTTTGACAAAACATTGCCAAAGTCACAAATCATTGAGCATTGACTTAAGTGCATCTCTCTCTATCTCTAGTGTCCCTACTCTCCTCATGATTACGTTACCATATAAAACACTATAGTTCTTTCAAGAATTGTCGCACATATGTACATGCTAATAATAGTATAATAAAATAAAATGCCCTATATAAAACGATTTTCTTTATTAATGAAATATGTGTATACATATTATATTCAATATGAAATGAGGGGGAAAAAACGGTGAAATTAGCAAAGTGGTGACCCTGAACCTTAATTACAATTACGTTGATTTGTCGGTTTAGATTAGAAATCGTACATTTTTATAGACGATATGAAAATATTAAATTTGTTTTATCAGTCATCCTGCATGGGAATTACCCTATGATATGCCAGAGTCCTCCTGATCGTATATCCAATTTCACACCTTCATCTTTCTTTGAATTTTCTTTCTTATCTTTATCTTTCTCTTTTTTAGCCTATAATACATAACCAAAAACCAAATTAAACTTCGTGAAATCTGAAAAATGTTTAGTACGTACGTAGAATACTGGGAACATCTTACGTCTGCAAAACCAATAAGACAAAGAGTCATAAGATTCAGGACGGTCATCAGTGCAGAAAACTTCATCTTGCAATTAATATTTGTAATGAACCAATAAGGTTTCAAATGGTTAATACAACAGTTCCCTTCTTGTTTAAACGTCACTTCGAATTAAATTACTCAAAAACTACACCAATTACCTACATTATATCTAATTTCTCTTCAGACCGTTTTGCAGACAATTACTTCATTTTTAACAATAGTCTCATAACAATCAACACTAATTCTCCAAACTTAATTTTCTCATTGTTACTATTTAATATTATTTCATATGCATGTATTTGACCAATAATTGATCTTCAAAATTACATTAGACACTTTCAATATGCATACTAACTGCTAAACTGTAACATAAAAAATAATTGTAAGATTGCTGTGTTTAATTGCTCTTTCATAAAATGACTCATTGCGATTTGAAATAACATTACTGTCCACGAAGGAAATTATGACATCTGAAGCTAAAATTAAAAGATAGCCAAGCCATAATATAATGGATTTAACAATATTATTACCTATAGTTGATTTTCGCAAGCCAGTATATTTAAATTGGGTGATAGATAACACTCATACTTTTAGTTTAAACTATGCTGGAGACTTATAAACTATTTCATTAGAACGATAAATCTTTTTTGAACTTAGCATGAAAGTGTTCGTTGAAATTACATGTCAAACTACTTATGATGCTCACTGCCCAAATGGTTAGAAGGGTTTACTAAATGTTTTCGACTCCTTGAATGTATCGATATTGAAAAAATCACATTAATTTTACAACAAAGAGACTATTGTAAATTATATAGTGTGAGTGTGAATACAAATTAACTTCAAAATTATTAATCGTTGATATCCTGCTTGTCTTTGATACATAAATAAGAGAATTGCAATTTTCTTTCACAACAATAAATTGTAGGGGGCTTAGAGGGCTGGCTCTAAACCATCTGTTACCTGGATAGACTACTGCTTTTATTGTTTTATTACATTTTTGTATTTCGATTATTAAATCCCAAATTCTGATAAACTAAGTACCTATTGTCTGGAAAAAACTTTTAAACCCCTGGCTTTTTATAGTGTAATAATTGGATGGGTGTTGAATACGTGGAGTAAGGTTACCGAAGAAATGATTGCGAATTCTTTCAATTTACTAAAAGGATTTATTATTCGAAATATTACTTAGTAATATAACGATTGATATTAAGGGTATCAGCGATTATTTCCATGGTTTTCCGTGAAGCCTGAAATCACTGGTTAATTTTTTAATTTTTCCTCAACGTTAACTCTTGTTAGAGTGGACCCAGAGGATTGTGGTGGGTACCGATCGAAAGGACATTTCTTGGCGGAGGTAGAGAGGTCCCTCATATTAGACATCGGTTCACTCGTTTGGCCTCCACGATTTTTTGAATG
>JAQFYB010003465.1:0-19347 GCA_034694085.1 Pogonognathellus longicornis | reverse complement strand
GTATTACTATTGCTTATTATGTCATGTGTATTAATGGTTTATTTCAAAAATAAATCCTAAACATTTATCAACTCAAAAAGTGCTCTCATCCGTGTACATGTGTGCAGATGTGCACATGAAGGGAAGTCTGGTACTGAAAAACGTATTTTAAGCATCTCACATCTTTTTAGTGTTTATGGTGTTTGTAAAGTGTGTGTATTATAAATGATAAATGTATACCTACACCACTGGCGTAGCCGGGGAGGCGGCAAGGGGGCAATGGCCCTTACCGCAAAATCCGGGAATAGGTTAATTTATCAAAAAAATACCAAAAATCACGATTTCCGTCAAGTTGATAAGTTTTTTTAAGTCAAATTTTATGATTCACCATTTAAAGCATTGACTGGAACGCATTTCTATAGCACTTCAATTAGAAAGTTCGAATATCAGTACATAGATTCTGTTTTTACTTATAAGTACACTAATAGTTTCACTGCTTCACAATTAAGTACAATTGACAATTTTTGATATTTTACCCAATATACTTTGGTATTATTGAAAGTTGTGCATTTAGTAATTTTAGTCAAAACTAAGCGTACATAGATATTCACATATCTTAGACGAGGAATAACATAATTATGTTTTTGGCTATTCTTTTTTCTACAAAATAAATGCATAAACAAGATAATGTAATGATTCACTGCTTGAGTTTTGATGAGCACATCAGCTTTGCGCTTTGGTTTGTTATCCAGACTTATTTTATTATAATCCAGTCCACTCATCCTTGATATTCCAAACTGAAGTGCTATTGTATTTAGATGATACATGCTATGGGATGGGATGGGACAGTAAACTATTATGATTTACACAGAATTACTTTCGATTCGTCAAATAGAACAGTAATGTACCTAACCTACCTAATAATATCAGTAAATGACCTCATTGACAATATGTAGCATCACAGATTATTGTTGTGTGGATTTAACTGTTAATCCCATTGAGGGACAGAAGGGGCGGAACACAAGCTAGATATAAAAAGTTTAAATCTTTATAGGATTTAGAAGTTCCTATCTTTCAAGGCTAGGTATATCAAATCAATAAACAACATTTGTGATTTTTTCATCGTGTTAAAAGACACGAAATCCGAAAAAAATAGGTTATTTTACCATAAAGGTGCAAAAAATCGCAAAATTTTTCGCACTATGCGCGAATTTGATACATTTTAGACCAATTTTGTCGTAAAATTGCTCAAATTTTTCGCGCTTCGCGCGATATTAGACACTATTGTGCATCATGTTGTATTTTGCCCCCTCCGAAATGGAATCCTAGATACAGCCTTGAGGTGTACAACACCATTATTGTTATTGATTTTGGTTATAAAAATATCACATTCCCTACACTACATTGTCCTTTAGGTCTGATCCAGCGTGAATAATATATGCCTCCGACTGACTCTTATTTGTTCCATACATGTCCATACATCTCCATTGTAAATTAATTTAAAATATAATGTAGTTTGGCTTTTTTGTTATATTATTTAGTTATCTATATAAAATTAATGCATGTTATGTGTAGTTTGTACTGTAATAATATATGGCTAGGCTACCTATATACAATACTAAATGTTATCTTGCATGTAATAAAAATTATAATTATTATCCTTTAATAAAATTAATCTTACAATGCAATGTAAGCACTTAAAAACGATTATTTTTAATGAGTGTGCATTTTCAATGTATTTTTGTTATGTAAAATTTTTCAAATATGGAGATCCTCAATACGTTACTTTAACTCATACATCTCCGTTTCAGCTCCAGTTAGTAAAGAGTTGAGCGCTTTACCGGATACAGAGAACAAAATTAACATGGAACTCACTAAAACTTTAATTGCTTGTGCAAGCTTTGTTCTTCTATTTGGCAACCTGGTTGACTGGTTAGTGTTTAAATAATTTTAAAATAGTAGGTATATCAATAGTTTTTCACGAAAACTCATTGTTAGTAAATTGAAAAATAGCATAGCAAAACAGCACCTTGATTCGTTTATTTCATGTAAAACTATTGTTAGTATAGTTTTGATGTTAGATTGTATAAACTTTATTAATTCTTATGTATCTAAATATGAGTTAACGAATAAAAATAAATAAAAATTTAATATAATTGTATCGTAATGGAAATAGTCAACCAAGTTCTACAAGATGGGCTCATGTTTGTCAGAATCAATACTGCCGCAAAGTTGACCGAAAAGATATCGGTCCAAATGAAACCGGAATGGCAATCGAGGTGTGTAAATTCAGTTGCGCAAGCGAAGGGAACCTTTGGCCTTTGCCAACAGGACAGGTATAATTTATAATTATTAAACTTTATTTATACTGAATCTTGTACTGCACAATTTTAAGGTATAGGCAAAGTTCTGTATAGGCACATTTGCTTGTTCTGTATGTACATCTTGAATAAAAAATATTTTAATCCATTTTTTACACCTCAGATTGATTTGGGGAAAAATATGACTGCATTCTATCCCATAAACGTAAGGTTTATTTCCACAGAGGCACCACCAGCACCAGCGTTTCAAGAATGGTTAACTGAATTACAACCAGTGTTCTTAAATAAATTGAGATGGGTAAGCAATTACATTAAAGCATCATGTTGATGTATTGCTTTTATGTGTATAAAAACACGAATTTGCATTTTACAGATGCATCCCGATAGTGAAGGAAATGATAATACTGATCATTTTGAGCCGTCACCCCCAGACCATTTATTGAACATTCATTTTAGAATTACCAGCGATACCATGGAGTTGAGCCTTGATACAGACGAATCATACAATTTAACTGTCTCTAAAAATGCGGTAATCCAAAATGACCATTTTTAGTTCTTCAATGTATATTTCTTTGTGATTTATTTTTGAATAATCAATCATAAATTTTTAAAAGAAGTTAAACAAAGCTTTCTTTGCTTCTATTGTAGGACACAGTGACTGCTTTAATAAGTGCAGTGACATATTTCGGAGCAAGACATGGACTTGAGACTTTGGGCCAGTTGGTGGCCTATGACGATTATGATAAATCTCCCCGTTTGCAGGTTATAAAGTTAAACTGTTTGCATAGCCTGGTAACCCATAGAACTCAGTTTTAATTAACATGCTAATTACAATTGAATGTGGTTGTACTGCACAGATACTTGACACTGTCACTATAACTGATAAGCCCGTCTACTCTTATCGAGGTGTTATGCTCGATACAACAAGAAACTTCATGCCCATTCATAGACTGAAGAAATTTATTGATGGACTGTCATACAGTAAGCTAAACATTTTTCATTGGCATATCACGGATACACATTCCTTCCCAATGGAAACAGCAGGACAACCCGAGGTACAATATATACACATGCGACACGCATATACCTACATCATATATATAATGAGCCCAGGGTTTGTTAGTTTAGATATTATTGTCCTGTGAATGCTTAAATTTATATCTGCTTACATACAGATGACAGAATATGGAGCGTATACCCCAAAAAAAGTGTATACTATAACAGAAATGAAAGATTTAGTTTTGTATGCAAAGAAACATGGTGTCAAAATTGTGGCTGAATTCGATGCGGTAAGATTATTATTTCAGGTTTATAATGATATAGGTATGTAAATCAGGCCCGTAGCCAGGGTGGGTGCACTGGGTACACGTACACCCCCAGAATGAACATTGAGATTTTGCCCCAGATAGAACTTTTCCGTTCACCCCAACTCATAATTCTAGCTACGTGCCTGATGTAAATATGTCTAAATCTTAAGCACTCAAAAATAGTTAAAATGCAATAATTTTTACAATAGCCGGCTCATGTTGGAAACGGATGGCAATGGGGTCCATCAAAAGATATGGGTAATTAAAACCAACTTTACTAACAAAACTTACAAAACACACTAAACAATACATTATAATTTAGCATACCGCAACACGTCAATTAATAATCAATTAAAATTGAATGAGGACAGGGAAACTCGTTGTGTGCGAAAACGCAGAACCTTGGTACGACTATTGTGTTGAACCTCCTTGTGGACAATTGAATCTTGCTAATGAAAAAATATATGAGGTTTTAGGTAGGTGTCAGTTTTATTTGATTACTGTGTTATTTTAAAACTTATATAAAGTATACTTACAGTAAAGATACTAAATACTACAATAACTTTATTGAAAAATGATTAACCATGCATGATTTACAATTGCAGATAAAGTTTATGCAAACTATATGGACATATTTGACAATGATCTGTTTCACATGGGAGGAGACGAAGGTAAAAATAATCTCCTGTGTCGTTTCATAAAACTAACTCGCTCTGCATTAGTCATTAGAAGTTAATTAAAAATTGTCTTCATTTTTAAAGTTCATCTGGGCTGCTACAATACTTCCAAAGAAATCACAGATTATATGGCAAGCAAGAACATTACAACTGACGAAGCTGGGTTTTTAAAGATTTGGGATGAATTTCAAACAAAAGGTAAATTTTAGTTCTTATTGTAAGTTCGTATGTAAATTATTGTTGTATGATATACATTCACAAACCTATACTCTCTACTTCAGCTAGGAACAGCGTCTTGAAAGCTTCGACTAATAAAAATATGACGATGATTTTATGGACTGCGACTATTACGGAAGAGAAATATATCGAACAGTATATCAATAAATCGGATTATATCATTCAAATATGGACTGAAAGTAAGCAAAATGAGTTCTTTTTAGTATCTGTATTACATGGTTCATAAAACTAAACCATAATGCACTTCTCAAATGTCTTCATTTCTGTAAGTATCTTGTTTTGCTTTTAGGCACCAATGCCATCATTCCCTTTTTACTGAACAAGGGGTACAGAACTATTTTCTCTAATGTTGATGCTCTCTATCTCGATTGTGGATATCCAGCATGGATCGGTAATGGACACAACTGGTGTTCACCTATGAAAGGCTGGCAGGTATTTATATAATAATATGGGGATAGAAAAACGAAACTGATTACATAATACTGATAATACATCGTAAATCATGCAAGGGTGTCTGATACGTGAATCAATAATTACGTGTATTGTGTGTAATCAAGAAATTTTGATTTCTTATTTTGAATATCATAAATTTTGAAATTAAATAAGAAAAACCAAGAGCTCAAATTTTCTTGGTGTGTATATGAATATGACCTATACGATAGAATAAGCTTGAATTGCTGTAAATCGATTTTAGTTAATATAAATCTTGTTCATATGTAACTGCAGACCATTTATGACAACAGTCCTTTGAAAATTTATGCTGACACCGCTGGAACAGAGGCTGCAGATGCAGCAATGGCAGCTGGACTTATTCTGGGAGAAATTACACCATTGTGGGCAGAACAAGTATGGGGGAACAAGTTTTTATATAGAAAAAACAATTTAAAAAATATTGTAAAAGGGGGTATGAAATCTATTTGCTAACTAACGAGCAATTTTTTTAATGCATTAGTCCGACGAAAATTCAATGGAAATGAAAGTGTGGCCTAGAGCAGCAGCTTTAGCTGAGAGACTCTGGACAAACCCTAAAACGACTTGGTTGGAAGCTGAAAGACGAATGGTTGACAATCGAAAACGCTTAGTACAGCGAGGTCTTCGAGCAGACAGGCTTCAACCAGAATGGTGTTATCAAAATGAAGATCAATGTCCTGGACCACCAGGTACACAAAAAAAATATTTTGAAACCCATTGTGCGGTTCAAGCTATACTACTCTTTTAATTGCAATGAAAAAAAATCTCTAAGATCTTTATAATTTTCGTCATTACGTTTATTTAGCCTGGGAACCACCACCAACGGAGCCAACTCCAACAACGGAGCCAACTGGTGGTGTAAACGGTGGACATATGCCATCTGTACTAATTTCTTTGTTAGCTGTAATACTTTCTATTGGATATTCGTCCATAAGAAATTGAGTACCTAAATAGATACCTAATAACCTACTATTGAAATTAATGGCCACTATATTTCATCAATTGGCCTGTAGATTACCGTAAATATTCCAATACAAGTAGGGCTTCCAGTAGAAGTGGGGCCTCTAATAGAAGTGGGGTCTCCATTGGAAGTGGGGGCAAACGGCTAGGTATAGTTTCAGTCTTTCAGTCAATAGAAATGAGGCACTTGTATTAGAATATTTACGGTAAACCAATGGAATATGCAATCATTATTGTTTTTTTTTGAATAAATACCTATAACCTATCAATCAAAGTTATGGAATAATTTTATTGTTATTCACACTTTGTTTGTAACGTTGATTCATTAATAAAGGAAAATTTTTCTTCTAGAAATTCCATTCAGACTCAGGCTAATATTAACCTTTAAACAAACACTACTCCATTCTACTAACTTTATATGTCATTCGGATGTAATGGGTCGTATTTGCATATCTATTGCTAATGTTGCGTCGTGTTGATGTATAATATGGGGACATGCTACATAATAAACGCATACGATCTTTAGCCGTCATAATGGTCTCATCTCAACTATCAACAAGTAATTTATGCGAAGCATTTTTTGTCGTTTGAGTTGAGTCTTATATTGATGTGGTTACTGGGGATATTCGGATATTTCTCCGTTACAAACACATTTAAAATATTTAGAAGTAACAAGATTCCTAAAGGCTCCTAAACTATAATTGAAATACATGTCAATTTTAGAGTGTACAAACTTGACCTACACACATTTCCTGTGGTACATCATTATTCACATTTAGACAAGAAAACAAAGCATTTCATCTTTGATTGAGTTGCTTATTATCGGAATTGCTATACCTATATGTAAGCAGTTTGTAACACATTTTATTTGGACAATTCTCGCTATTCATATTTCATACTAATGGATGCGAATGAGAGACAATTGTACACCTTGGTAAGGATACTTACAAACGGTCCGATTATATGCAAAGAAAAAACAAAAATATGCTTCATAAATCAACAGACAATTTTCAATAAAATTATATATAATAGAATGTAGCCAATGTAGGAGATAGCTCCATACAAGATGCCGTGATAACCAATTCATCTCATCGTCCATTAGCTGCTTCTGCAAATGAAGAAAACGGTTACAATA
Organism: Pogonognathellus longicornis; assembly: GCA_034694085.1. Classification (NCBI taxonomy): domain Eukaryota; kingdom Metazoa; phylum Arthropoda; class Collembola; order Entomobryomorpha; family Tomoceridae; genus Pogonognathellus; species Pogonognathellus longicornis. The sequence continues at coordinate 12,260 of JAQFYB010003465.1, read as the reverse complement.
CAAAGATAAAGGAAAAGGATTACCAAAACCAACAGAGATATCCATATCAGTATCATGACGGACCAATACAAGCATTTCCACCAAACCAATGCTCAAATAAAAAACAAACAGTGGTTTTCATAGAAAGAGATTACAATGTAGAGTTTGCTACAGGAACTCAATTTATCTCAGAATTTCCTAATCAACTTACAAACAAGGTACTTAATTTAAAAATGCAACACTAAGTCAACAATCATCATGCTGTACTTACCTTGCACAATCACTGAATAATCTTCTATAGCAATAAAATGTATCAATGTATGTAGTGTTAAGTAACACAGGTATTTTAGTGACTATTAAAATATCGTTTACTTCAGGTGGATAAAGAAGAGTTTGAAAATACCATTGCAGAAATAAACATTCGATTTCAGAAGGCTGATTTCGTTTCTTTGTGTCAGAGGATCTTCATTGTCTTTGACGTTTGCACTTGTTATATAATTTCATTAATTTGTGGGACTGCCGCAAAACATCATAAAAAGGTTAGTCCACTCGTCAATATGCAAAAGGCCTCATAGCCTCTAAGGCCTCTATTCATGTACAGGGAGTATATTATATTAATACTATTTATGAATACATAATATTCTCATAGCCATAAAAATGAGAATTCTTTACTATTTAATTGTTTCAAGTCATTCAAGCTCTGGATAGGCTCTGGATAGGATAGGCTTGTTTTTATATTGAAATTAAATTACTATATAGAGAGATTGAAATTACAGGCTAATATTATGAGTGAGACAAGAAAGATAGAAAAAATGAAAAAATACATTCATTTATTTCGTTAAAGACATCTTGTAATTTTTTAACTAATTTCAGTTTAAGAGGCAGTTAGCTGAGTTTATCAAACAAGAAAATGAGAAATATCAGCATTTAAGCATCCGAATAGAAAATCCATTTAAGTATGGTCTGCGATACATAGGTAAATTGAAAAAGTGTTATTATTATTGTTATTATTACATTACAAATACAGTTTAAAACCCATAGATTTTTAAAAAATTATATAAATTGCCTTATTTTTTACAATTCAACCGCAGTTGTACACTACGATAATTCAAGTGCACCTGCAAAGTAGGAAAGAGAAATTCATATTTATAGAAGAAAACAATACAGCTGGATTTTGATTTTTAGATATGTAATACGAATTTTAATGTCCATTTTTGGAAGGTCATACTTGTGAATTATTTTACTCCAATGCTTCTTTACTGCGAGTAAATACAATGAAGAGGAGCTGAAAAATTTTCCAACGCACAAAAATAATACGATCTCACATTTGTTTTTGACATTAAAATAACAATTATTCTCCAACATTTTGTGCTTCATTCCAGTAAATACTAAATAAACATTGTTTCATAATTTCATAACTGATGTCAACAATGATTTATCATGTAAATGTGTATAAAAGAGAAATAAATGAGACTTGAGACGAGACTACCCTGTATACAATATTTAATCCACATGCATTTCTTCCCTTCAAAAACACACACTTTGTACATAATGTTTCGTGTTATACCATATCGATTTGGGGCTCCGTAAAACCTTTAGAAGTTCAAATAATATTGCGAATCGTAATCTATTCTATTTGTATATTGTCTATCAGTTAAATTAGTACATGCAGCTCTTATCAAATGGTATTTATTACATTAATACCCACACATCAGTATAGATCTTTGCTGAAATGGTATTGGTATATTTTCCGTACTTATTGTGATTGGTTCGGTCAGATGTCACGCCACAACTAAACTCAGTGTTTGATAAACCAGCTTCGATTTTACAAAATAAATTAGGCCAGTATTTATTTGTTTTTTGTATGAGATAATGACTTTTTGCATTAATGGCATCATAAACTATTTACAGTTGTGTAAGCCTATAGTGTGTGTGTACAACTTGTGTACAACTTGTATTATAATACCGCACATGCCACTCAATCTGCCTACTTTGTTCTTATAAATAACTAACAAACAAGACATAATACAAATATAACAACGACACAACGGTGGTAGCATGGTCAAGTCAAGTACCATCGTATGTAAATGTGAGACTGACTGTCGGTTCGACAATTATTCATTAGTCTTTTCAAATGTCATAGTCCTGGTATCATCAATCAAATAGACAATTGTCTACCCGAGTCCGACATGCGAAAGTTGGTCTCATAAGAAGACGTTAATGTGATGGTACAATTATTATAGAGAAATTGTTTACATGGATAGCAAAGAAGTCAAGTTAATGCATCCGTGCGTGTAGCTTTACTACTGTTTACTTCGTGTTTCTAGATTTGTAGTTCGGTTCCTTTGTACTTCAGTAAGCGGCTTTCATTCTCATTCTTCATTCTCAGCGTACTACACCTACCAAGAAAGGTCAAATCAGAGGTAAACCATTTTTGCAATTTTTTTGTAATATTACAATTTTATTTTTATCTCGAATATCATTTAGTGTTCTGCCTAGGTATGTGTCTTATTTCAGTGCAGAAGAAACTATATATAGGAACTGAATGAAGCACATAATTAATTTCATTTGTTTAATTTGTATTTACAATTTATTTAGTTAACTATATACAGGAGCTGGACTGCTGGTTGACAAAAAATGGCTCGGTCCGAAGTAAATTAGAAAAACATCTACCACATATCTTGCATGTACTGTCGCACATTACCATAAGGAGATACACGAAAGATTGTATATCTAAGACTATTCTCCTAGAGGTAAAATCTTTATTTGTTTCCCAGCTTTTGATGGTGAGGTGACTCATGTCCAATCCATTCCATTACATATTACAAGGATGCACGATGCATGCGTAATATTATATGGACATTGATCTATCTGTATGATTTGAATAATTTCTGCGCACATCTTTAATGTTTTTGTATCAAGAAATTGTGGGACTTGAGTAATATTACTTACTCTTCTAGACCTATTTATACATGGCTATGATTGTCTCGTTGTCTGCTTGAATACTGAAGTTACATTTGCTATTGCTACCATCATAACAAGACATAATGTTTATTTTGCTTATTATGTGGGGTACTCTGTAATCGGTAATCTTGTAGGGTGGAAATTGAGGAAGGACAGCAATAGTAGCATATATATATACATTACGGTCAGTGCAATATTAACTAATCCGTACTCTATATGATAGAAGCAGATAGAAGTTCAATATTGCATACTACATACAGTGTGTACAGAGTACTATGTATAGCATCTGCATAGCACGAAGGGCACTAACCGTCATTGCAAAAAATAAATTGACATACATAGACATCGCATCACACCACCTTCTCTTCTGCGTATTCAGTATTCAATGAATGCCAATAATGTATGACCATTGGATGATGTATTTGTATGCATCCCAAAGGAAATGCTCGAATCTTCCAATGCACAGATGTGATGTGCGGTTTTCAACGGCCCTATATAGCCCTATATTATATAGGTATATAGTATGTATAAAGTCGTTTTTCTAGACAGTGTTATTAAAGTTTACCTTGCCGATGTTTCTCTACAATAATTATCGTCCAAAGGTAGGTGGGTTGAACAGACATCTACCAATACACCAACTTTAGGCCTATATAATGCATTTTTCATTTTTATTTCAATGTGAAAATTATAGTATGTGTATAGGTAATCATTCTCGAAACTTCATTGATAATAATAGACGTTTTTCGCCTCACCATTATGCAATATAGTTACATACAAAAAATATTATGCTCGCATAAACTATTTTATATACATGTACATCGTTCGTAGAGTTCCTATGCAAAATTATGTGTGTATCGAACTTAACCTCTAAAAAATGGTTTGTATGTCTGCTATGTTTGTTTGTATGCAACTTACACTTATTACTATATAGCATGTGCATGTGTAATATTAATTATACCTATTATTATTCTGTATTACTATTACATGTTTTCCGTCTCCAACTCTACCAAATTCTGTATTTGATGCCTTTCTTGTAGTTTAGCAGTGTTCTTTTTGTGGCCTTATATTATATTCATGCGCAGCTGTATGTATTTGGGTACTGAATACTATACTGAATTTATATCATGAATCATGATTCATGAATACAGAACAGAAAATAATATTTTTAGCAGCGCACATTGTTCAAAGCAGCTGACTGAGTTGCGTATTACTTCATAGTGTAGCTCTTTCCATAGTACCTACAGCTACAGTGTTTGTTTCTGACGTATAAAATATCATTCTGTCCTTTAGACTTAAGTACAAATCATTAGTAGATTATAGTTATTGCAACTGCAACAACCATATCCTGTCTAGGTGTATATAAACTTTTAGGTACACACAATCACACATGACTACGACACACATCACACAAAACAACACTACTGGCTTAGTTTCAGTTGTGCAGATTATGTTACAGGATAGAAGCATACGAAATTGCTCTCTATCTCTCACTATTTCCCTTTGCGATATAAAATATCTATATGGGCTAAACTGTTTACTTTACTCACACACATCTAATTAGTTGTTGAGTTTCGTGATTATCACTATTGTTGGTGTTTCATGAGGAAACGCACATGCTACTTACAACTTACAATTAGTTAGTTCTTTCTGTGGCTAGACTGCAATAGAATAGGTATGTCGAGGAAAAATGAATCAACAGTTTGCACATAGCAGAAATTGCATTATAGTCTCAAAAACTCTGTCTCTGTGGTTTTGGAAAGTCTGTTTAGTGCACAATTTATTCCAAAGGACGTGTTTCACGTATTTTTAAGTACAGTACAGAAATTATTTGAGAAGAAACGGTTTTTATGATAATTCTGCTGGATGATCTACATTGTTGTTTTTTGTGTATCTTACACAATTTCAGTTTAAACCTGATAATGTGAAAAGAAAATTTGTGGATTATCATCTGAAGGTGGACCTTGAAGCGTAATTGCTTTCAGTATCAAGTTAGCAACAAGACATTTGCAAGGAGAATCGAGATTTTGCAAAGGTTAGTCTTACAACTTTGTTTGCCTTTTCTCAAAAAAATTCAAGTTTGTATCATAATATTTGTATGTATGTGTAAACAAGGAAGAGAGGGTTTCAATTTCAATTTATATTATATGCATAACATCAAGCTTCACTCATTATTAGTGTTTATTTGTTTCTAAATATACCTAAGCGTTTTTCTATAGGTACCTATAGTACCTAATAAGTTGTTCTTCGTAATTCTAATTGCCAGATCAGACATGTTTGCAGTTTAAAAAAGTTAGCTTAATTAAATTAAAACTGGATCTAAAAACTAATTCTTATTTCGTGTATGATAAAATTATTACATGTACTAGCTGACTGCATTTAAATTACACTAGTATATATCTGCAAGCTCTAAGCGCGCCCAACTCAAGTGCAGTTTGCGGTAATGTTATTTTCTATCCAACACTAAGACTGTATTAGGATTATGAAATGTATTCTTACACAACTACCTATATAGATACTAAAATACAAACTCTCAAGATATAGATGATATATACAGGTAGGTATATACTATGCAGGGTGACTAATGTCTACAAGTGTAATTAATCAATAATGTGTAAAAGATAAGACTTATTTATGTTCTCCTTTTAGTGTCAACGGGCCTACCTACCTATATACTAATAAGAAGATAATAATTAATGTATTCTGTACTGTATTGATCATCCCTGCCTAATGCTACTGTACATAGTAATTATAACGTTAAAACACCTGATACTCTAAATACCTACTATACTGTCAACATAGGGCTTTGAGATTTTTCTAAATCTTTAACTGTCAATTTTCTCAACTTTTTGATTTCTGTAACTATAGCTTGCTTATATACAGTTGACAGTAAGTATTTAATTTAAATTTTAGATGATAATATTATTGGCTTTGCTGAACTAATGCTTACATAACACGGCTGATATACATATAACAATGACCCATCTGTGTAGGCATCAATAGGTATTGACATTGCAAAGTTAAACTTCAAACAATATAGTATTTTTAGTGTGTACAAGATAAGAGACAATTTATGAATGAATGGGTGAACTGCACCCCATTTTTAATACACCTCTACATAGTTTCAAACTCTCTTATACCAGAAATAGAATAAAGACAGCTTAAGTATGTAATAAGGACGATAATTTAACTTGAGGATATAATAAGTTTCATCTATACTATTTGTTTATATACATCAAAATGATCCAGTAACCTCTGCGTAATATATCTGTACTGAATACTTGTGCAAATACATTCAACAAGTATATATATACCTATGTACCAAATTGTGGCAACATAGGAAACTCTTTAAGTATTAGTATTATAAGCAAGAGACAATTTCCTTAAAATACCACAAGAAAAATAAAACGCATATTTTCATAAGACTATAGAAAACTAGAAGGACATCTTTTACCACATTCTACATAAGGACACACGATACATACTAATGTTATTCTTATGAGTGCAATTGATACTGCACTGCATGACCTATTGATACTGCATAATATATTCTCTGAATTCTAGGAATTCATAAGCATTTATCTTAACCTAGAATTCTCTTCTGAGAAAAACTGTGGTTTTCTCACCACATCCGTAAGATTTGGGAATTATGAGTTTTATGGCTCAACATTTTCGAATACCTACCTTCCTGTTCAGGCACGTATCTAAGATTCCAATAGGGGAGTTCAGAATTTTTTGCTGTTTTGGTGTTTTACAGAATATTCGATATAACTAAAAATGACAATAATAGTGTAAGCTTGAATAATCTGGGGGGGGGGGGTGCTTAAACGTCCTCAACACTCTTAGTGGATACGCGCCTGTTTCTGTTTAGTTCCAGTAACTATAACCGTCATTTTTAATGTGTTGCAGGAATAAATACAGCCACACTTAATTGGCTGGTATTTACCAATAATTGTAATTTTTCGGAAGATTTTTTTATCTTTATGTGTATTGCTTTACTATCATTTACAGAGTTTTAAGTTAATGATACTGAAAAGTAAAGAAACAGTGGAGTTCCATAAAAAATAGTTTCTACGAGGCTTAATTGACTTTCACTAAGTCTGCATGTGGCTCTTATCTTCAAACTGCAGTGATTTTTCCTTAAATACTTCATTATGTAATGTTATCAAACATGCATGAACTTCTGCTGAGTAAATTATTGCTTTGCTTTTGCTTTTATGAGACTTGACATTAGATAAAACAGGGATACTTTTTCTTTGATTTGACTTCTAGTCTAACCTTTTGTGCCCTGTGAAAATAAATGCGGCTGTATGTGACTGTGGCATTTTGTTTCTCATGCACAGTTGCTTTTGAAGATAAAAATATTTCCTTAAGTAAGCTTATACATACTAAGCTTTTAGGATTCCCTAATGAAGGGATCAAATCCGGGGTCGAGTACAAACGGATGTTGAATATTAACTAATGCTGCAAGTTTATTATTTCAAAATATTGTACAGTATTGGTATTGATAATTGGTAGTAATATTCTTTCAGTACTACTCTATTACGTCTGTATTAGTATTACTAATAGTTCTAGGTTGTAATGCATTAAAAGATATGGGTACCTATGTATTATGTACATAATATGCATGTATGTATATTACATTCGTATATCTTTTCTTATGAATCAATAAATCAATAAACAGACTAGACAATGGCAATGTCATGTAACATTGGAATACATAGACCAGACAGAGATAAAATGTTGCTTAAATCTCAAAGATTTACAAAGTCTATTTAAAGTGCTTATTTTGTAATTTCTAACTTTACTTATCGATCTTCCAGTATTTTTACTTGCACCAATTCTCACCATGGATAACGATTGTAATTTTGTACAGAACAGTACATTAGGAACGGTTACTTGCGTATATCAAACAAAGAATGAAAACACTATAAGCACTCTCTAATAATTGAGTGTGGTCATTGCGTTAACTCTTAGATATTTATTGTTTCACTCAAGATTATTTTGGACTCTGTACTGTCTTTAGGTCAAACTACATGTATACTCCTATATAGATTATATGGGCACTTAACTCGTGTAAGCAATGGCATTCAACAGTTTGATCTACTTATATATCTTTTTGACATTTCTCTTTTGACATGTCCATGGTTATACAAATAAATACAATCTACTATATCATACAAGATTATTACTATATAGTTCAAGAAACTTACAATAACAATGTATAAATATATCAGTGTGTTATTGCTAGAAGAAACTTTTTATAACCAGCTAGTACTAGTTATGCATGGTAAAAATTTAAATTATTTTTATTACCCTGCAGTATATAGTAATAGTAATTCGGTATAAACTTTTACGCTGTATACATGGACTATTGTACCAGGAATGTAGAATGGGAGAGATTCCATACTAGGAACGCATGCATGATCTTCCTCGGCCAAAAGACAAAGTCTCTTCATACATTTAGAGTCAGTTTTGAAAACAAAATAATGTAAAAACAAATGCACGCGTTTTATTATTTGGACTCTGTATATTCACGAGGTTCGTTAATACCTACAATAAGATCAGTGACTGACTGGTAGCAGGAATTGAAAGGATGATTGGACTGTGACACACGCTGCTACTGCGTCTGGATAGTAAATTCCTACTCTGGCTGGGGCGGGCAAGTATGTAACAAGTAGGCTTCATATTATATTATGCTTTTATAAAAACTATTAATTCACTTTAATAGCATCACTATCTAATGTGAAGCATGTGAAGTGATGATGACGTTCTAAAGTCTAAAACTCAAAGTTTGTGGGTTAATGGAAACTATGTTTGTCGTCATTATCCTTTCTGTAAATAAGTTCTGAGTTGCCATTCATTGGTATATTAAATGTAACTAGCAGTTGAGTAAATTGAGGAAATAAGTCTTGTTAACTATGTGTGTGTGTATGAATATGAATATAACTAAATGTAAGTATAGAGTGTAGTGTGAAACTACTAAAGTACAAAGTACACTTAGCATGAATGCACACGCGGTTAATAAGTTACTGACATTGACAAATCCGGTATATAGTATGTGGGGTAGGAATGATATGATGCATCGCATCGCATTGTGGTTCTTCTTGTAGACTTTCCAACACAGTTTCAGACCTTTGCTTTGGTACGTAATTCCTCTAAAAGATTCTTATTGTCGTTGTAAAGGGAGGGTTAGTTTCTGGTTCTAGTTCTGAGGATAAGGAAAGACTGTATCTGTAAGTAGTGAGGACTTACATACATGGTATATAAGAAATCGGTCAACAAGGACTTTGTTTTATAATGCACTTGTCGTTTACGAGATTTTAGATTCCCCTGTACTGAGACTTCATTAAATATTAGAGTCTTATCGTGGATCGTTTAGCTGTGGTTTCTATTGCAGTGTATAAGTGTAGCAGTGTGCTCCGTATAATATTTGTATACGCATACATTTAGAGGAACTTGTGTTTTATTTCTCTGTATAACTTTACACAACAGACACAGACGCTCACCGGCTTTCCTAATCCTCTCGTTTAATATTTAGTCGCATCTTGACTGCTCTTCAGAACACTACAAATTATTGTGTAAGCCGACTCAAATATAGAATTAAACTTGCAAGTAACCTATTTCTTTGAAGCAAAGTAAAACTGAAAGCGTAACTTCAACCTCTACAAGGCGTCATTCACTATGGCTGGTATGTATCATTATTCGAATATAATTTTTGTGTAGTTTTTCTTATTTAAATTCAGTTTACGAAAAGATAATTAGGTTAGGATGATATAGTTAAGAATAATTAGTTAATCTTGGTTTCGTCGTTAACTAGTGCTTTTTAAAATGGTTACCAATTACCAAGTGAAACTAGATTTTATACGTTATCATTATCAATAATGTAGTTTCAATGACATTAGATCCTTTTTTTTCTCCATAAATTAAATAATTTTTTTTTCATTATTGCTGGCAAGCTAGAACTTTTTCTCATTTCTGGCCATTCTGGCTAAGAAGGCGATTAAACGTATGTATGACAGGACACTTGACAGTGCATAGTAAACGTCAGTTATGAGTGACAGTTTGAGGGTATAGGATTAAAAGATGGAACATGTTTTTTGTGTTCTATTTTTGCATTAAGGGAAGCTACCGGGAAAAACCAGTCTGAACTAATATATACTTAATACTTACCTAGGGTAGGTATTTAATATTTTCAATTCTACTACTGTTTCATTAACAATAGGCTGGAATGTGAAGTGTTTACTTGCAATTGCAACCGATACAGCTTACCTGAAATATTATGGGTAATAATATTTTTCGACCTTTCCATCTTCGGCAAAATAACCTTGTCTTATTGTTCACAAAACCTTGTGTAAATACTTTAACCAATCCCAATCCGTCCTGAACCATGTATTCATGAATCATGAACTGCATACTACATAACAAAGTTCAATATGTAATAGTCGTAAATACAATTTCAAATTTCATTAAATGTAGAAACTTAATTTTTTGAATTGCTTTAAAAGTTGATGTTCAAAATTCTTGGTAAATAAATAGCAAAAACCTATACATAAGGTATTATTAGTTGACAGTACTTATAATATGTATAACCTTGCCATTTATATCTGTTTCAATTATTATTACATAATGTGCAGTTTCATTTTATTTTTATGTAATCTCAGGCTATACTTTTTGTCGCACAATTAGCCTAATCTTATAGCATGGTGCATTACGTTAGCAAAGTGGCACCTTTCTTACAATGCAATAATAGTTTGTTTCTTTATTAGTCTATTAATACACCTGGATCGTTAAATCACCCAATTCTGTGCTTGAGTCATGTCATGTCTCATGGAAATATTTTATCGTGGCTTCCCAGAAAACATGTTGTGTAAGTTGTGTTTTGTGTACAGAGTACAGACATACAGATAGATGTTTGTTTGTGTGTCGGTTGTGTATAGATACACACGACGTGAATGACGTCAGAGCTATATGGGATTTTACCACTGCACCTTTGTTCTTCAGTTTTGTCGTAAATGTTACTTTTTACTCAACATATTCTTGGCTCAAAAATAACATTAGGACATTAGGAGTTTCTCTCATTATTTAGTTATAATGATTTACAGAATTAGCTTATTTACAATTAATGTATTAGATATACATATTCTTATTTATAGTTATTAATTTTGCTTAAAAATAAATTCTAGTTTTGCTTTTGCTATTTTTTATCTTATTTTATTACTAACAGCCACATTTAAAGACTAACGAGAGATTTAAGCTGAAATAAATGTCAACTACCTATGTAAATTATGCTGAGTACATATTATGTCGGAATTTATAACACATAATATAGCCAGCCTAGCAGTCTTATGCATGTTATTTTTCTGCAATTATCAACTTTAATGTAAATCTATGCACAATGTGCGTAACTACCTATACATACACAATTGCAACATACTTTATTCAATACAAAGTAGGATAAACAAAAATAGATTGGATTGCAACTTGGAGTAATAGTCTAACATAAATAATATGCAGTGTGTAAGAGCAAGACTCTTGACTTGCTGAATCACTTGGAAATTACTGTGATATGAATAAGAACACGTTGTCGGAGTAGGAGATCAAAACACTGTGACATTCAGTTGTAATCTCAACCACACATTTGATCTGTCATCTACGGATCAGCCAGTTGCCAGTTGAGTTGAATGATAAAAGAAGTACCTCTGCCAGTTATATATATGCAGAACTGTATCAAAGGAATACTGTGTCATACTGTACGTGTGAAACTTGAACTTTAATCCAGCATCGAACCATATTTATTTACGTGCTGTAGTGACATAAATATCCTTTCATACTCAATGATGTCATCAGCACAGCACTACAGAGGCATTCAAATATTAGCCATCGTTGCATTCATGACAAAATAATTATAAGCTGACAATTTTAAAGTGAAAATTCAGATTAAAGTGAAACTATGATTCAATAGAGCTATAACACAAACACATAAAATTTCAATTCAATACTCTGTCTATAGGAAGCTTAATTACAGAGTGTAACACAAACAAGTAATTTACTGTATTCTCATGATTCAAATTAACTAAGTACCTACTTAGTGTAAATACTTCCTTTGAATTTTTCCATTTTATAGCATAATAATTGTTCAGGGAAAGATTGTGGAATCGGGAACGGGTTCAAATTGTGTGAGCTGGCATAACTAATATTTTGATAATGAGGATGTGCATGTGTTTAAAATTTATTTTTTAGAAAATCTCTTGCATAATGTATTGTCTGTTTAGTACATTTTCTGATGTTTAGAAATGAGAATAATAAGAACTTTCATT
>JAQFYB010003464.1:0-19351 GCA_034694085.1 Pogonognathellus longicornis | reverse complement strand
TAAAATTGCGTTGCCGATAGACCGATGGACCCCTATTTAAAATTGCGCGCAAAATCAATGTGTGAAGTATCCTTGCAGCAACACGCCCTATAATATTATAACTTGTATAATACTGTAATAAAAATGTAATGTAAGTGTGAAAAGACAAAGTCAAAAATGAAATAACCGCAATACCGATTCGGAGTGCATAACCATCCAAACAGCTCGCGATAGGTACAAGTTTTAAATCTACTATTTCGTGTACCCCCAAGTAAATGCCACTTTCACTCTTGAAAATGGTTGATCCTTATGTGGGTTATCTCCTCTATGCGGTAAAAAATTATTTTATATGTAATGTCGCTGATGTTTTATTTACTGCACTCGATCCAAATTCCTGATAACCCCCGTTCCACATACGCTAAACACCCAAGACCCAAATCATACAACAGGTTTGTCTCATGCAGACTTTCTCCAAATATTTTAAATTCAGTGATATCTAATTGTAGATTATACATATTATAATTAAAAAATTTAAAACACAAATTATTCTCAAATTTTAACATTTTTTTGTGTATTATAAAGTATGAACGTAAAACACACTTTCAACTTTTGAACACAGTGTATAATTTCTTTGTAGGATACACTTAACACCTTAATATAGCACTTACTTTTACCAAAATAACCATCAGATTAGGAAAATATTTTCTTGATAATAAACTATTAATAATTAAACTAAAACATAAACAGATCTACACAGGGCCGTAACTAGGCATAGGGCACCGGGGCACGTGCCCCACCCAAATTTTTGGAATAGATAATTTTACTATATCCATCACATATTAATATATATGGACAATAAAACCAAAGAATGAAAAAAAGAATGATTTATATTCTAGTTTTAACTTTTTGTAATGGATATATAATTTCAAGAAGCACAAATAAAGTCTATTCGATTCCATTCTATTATAGTTTAAAAACAATTTAATTTGCAGATGTTTTAATGATGCATTAGAGCAGAGCTATTTTACCAGCTACCAAAAATACAAATCTATCCGCATTTGTTGATCTGTAGAGCAAACAGCAGCATTAGACGAATGCATGTCGATTTGATTGTATTTCAATCTTGAAAATGGATAAAAGGAAGCTTTGCGTTCTTGCAAAATGAATTCCTGTAATGAAGTTGAAGTAATTCAGTAGCAAAATACCTGTGGTGTTAAAATCGACAAAGCCCACACTAACTATAGTTATAGTTACTGATCGCACCACTCTATATATAAGAGCATAAACACCTAAAAGAGGGTTTTTGTTACAGAAAATAATAATAATAATAAATATATAGAAAATCGGAAAATTTTGTCACGCTGCGCACGGATGTCATGCTGATGGATTAGTTTCAAATTTTAGCACAAAGAATCAGTGGCGCATTTAGGGGGGGAGCTTAGGGGGCTGAAGCCCACCCCCAAATTTTTGGACTTACACTAGATAAAAACAGGTTTCTCCCGAAATACCAAAAAAAGAGGTTGTTTTTGCAGTAAAAATGCAAAAAATCTCAAAAATTTTCGCGCTACGCGCGATATTGTTGCAATTTATATTGATTATGACCAAAATTCGCGCAATTTTTGGCAAAATGTGCTAAATATTTTCGCGCTACGCGCTTTTTAGTTGCAATTTCAATTGATTTTGTCATAAATTTCCGCAAATTGTAGCAAAATTTTCTGAATTTTTTCGCGCTGTGCGCGAAAAATTGACGTATATAACAAAGGTTTTTCAAGCCCCCCCAAAATGTCTGACCTGGATACGCCCCTGTGCATCAGTACACCTCACATATGAATTAGGTACCTAACGATAAAAATTAAAAGCTTAGATTAAATACTTAAATATCTGTAAAAAAACTTGATATACAATACATTAATCATTTTACACCACATATGCCTGCTTTGTAAAATCAAAACCAGACTAGAGTTATTTGTACTAATGAACTACAGGCAACAATGCCAAATTTAGGATTCCATTTCGGGAGGAGCAAAATACCCACATGATGTCACTCGCGTACCAAGGATCATAAGGAGGTGCACAGCAAGGTTGTACACAGATATTAATTATTGGTAGAGCAAAATTCGAATATAGGGTAGAATTTTATAACTTTTGAAACTTTTAACAAAATTATAACTTTGAAACCATTGAATATTAATTAAAAATTAACATTCACATTCTTTTGAAAGAATCAGAATTCAGAAAACAAATGTCAAAAAGCCACATGATAATTGAACAGAAAAACCGTCGGAAATCCTGGTCGTGATTCAATAGTTTCAACATTAATCATTACAGATTACACAAATGATCCATATAATAATATACTGTTGCTAAGTATACATATTGGTGTGGATGTTGTATTAAAATACACTTTTATAATCACTTTACATTCCTAAACAATTACATGGTATTACAAAATTGCAATACAATTTTGTAATATTTAATCATTGCAACTCAAACTTGACAATGATTTTTGTGCTTCTGGAAGGTTAAACATTTGCATAATATACAGCAAAAAACAGTATCAATTAATCGATTATGAAGTGGGAGTTTTATGGACACTTATAACACCATGAATTATATACAAAATCATACAATACTTTGAAGAAACCACCGAGAGCTCAACACTTCAAATACAGTAAGTCTAGTATTGTGTACATACATCGAAAATCATAATTGTGTGAGAGTATTGTATAATAATTTGTTTTATTGTAGTACCAATATGATATTTCCTATGAAATTTCGATTTTGAATAATAAAGTGGCTGCGCATTTTAATTCTAATTTAGCGTCTCAAAATGACGTCCGAATATTTTGTGGCCGTAGCAGCGTTGGCAGCTGTTTTAATATTCTTAATGCAGAAAATGTTTTCTAGCAGTTCAGGATTTTGGAAAAAACATGGTGTTCAAACTTTGAAAGTTGACAACCTGTTCATCCGCTCCTTAAAAGGCACATCGTGGGCAGACATGGATTGTGACCTTTACAAACAAATGGGTGATCTGAAATACGGTGGGCTACACGATTCCGGATATCCTGTTTGTTTTGTTAAGGACTTGGATATCGCCAAAGCCATCTTCGTCAAAGACTTTGACCATTTCGTTAATAGAGCAGACTTCGGTATCAATGATAAAGTATGGAATGATATGCTAGTAAACAAAGTGGACAAGGAATGGAGAGATTTGAGATCGACAATGAGCCCAACATTTTCCACCGGAAAAATTCGTCGCATGTTTCCCCTTTTGAAACAATCGGCTGACAAATTTAGTTCCTACGTCAAGAAAATCGTTGAAGACAACGAAAAAATACAAGTTGAAGATGCACTTGGACGTTACTGCATGGACGGCATTTGTAGCATTGCTTTTGGAATCGACAGTGGCATTTTTAAAAACGAAAATTCGATTGTTGCAGAAAAAGCGAGTAAAATTAGTTTAAAATTCGACAATTTCACTATGCTCAGTCTCTTTGTATTCAATGTATTACCAGAATGGTTTCAAAAATACCAACCGCCAATTATGAATAAACAAGCGAACGAGTTTTTTATGTCACGATTGATGGAATCAATTCATCATAGGGAAAAGACGGGTGAACGAGGTAATGACTTTTTGCAATTGATGATTGACGCTAAACACGGACAACTGTCAAAGGACGAAGAAGACGAAAAATTAGACTCTCATGAGAAAGAGGCTCAGCTTAATGACAAAAATAAGAAAGAAATCGTAATCACCAACGAATTAATTGTGGCCAATTGTATGCTGTTCATTGTGGGGGGCTATGATACCACGAAATCAGCAGTTTTATTTTCATCATACGCACTTGCCGTCAATCCGGATATACAAGAGAAACTACGCAGTGAATTACAAAATGCTATTGAAGAAAATGGAGGAGAATTTTCATATGATATTTGCAATACTCATGAATATTTGGATAAGTTTACAACAGGTACGAGTATTATTTGAATACATGTTATTATGTTGTGATAATTTTTAAAATGAAAATATTTGCAATTATTTTTTACTTAAAAATCTTTAAAAGTCTTTTAATGTTTTTCATTCGTTTTAAAACAAATAGAAGAAAAAAAGTATTTGCTTTTTAGATAAATCCCGCTGTAGTAATTCGAACTTAAAAAATATTTTATTTATTAACGTTGAATTTTTCAGAGGTTATGCGAATGTTTCCCCCGGGTGTGAGAATGGAAAGAATGTGCAACAAGGATTACCAAATACCCGGAACGAAATCCGTTATACCTAAGGGAAGTGCTGTTTATATTCCCGCTTACCAATTTCATCATGACTCAAAACATTTTCCAAATCCTCAAAAATTTGACCCTGAGCGATTTTCCCCAGAAGAAAAATCAAAAAGACATCCATATGCATACATGGCGTTTGGACAGGGACCAAGAAATTGCATCGGTAAAAATTAAATAAATTATACATTGATTGATTATCTGAAATCTAAATATATTTGCCCTAGAAAATTGAAATAACGTGGGAAAATTAAAAATCATTTCAGCAAGCCGATTTGCAATGGTACAAACTAAAGCTGCTATCGCCGGTTT
Organism: Pogonognathellus longicornis; assembly: GCA_034694085.1. Taxonomy (NCBI): domain Eukaryota; kingdom Metazoa; phylum Arthropoda; class Collembola; order Entomobryomorpha; family Tomoceridae; genus Pogonognathellus; species Pogonognathellus longicornis. Next base: position 14,785 of record JAQFYB010003464.1, on the reverse strand, counting down.
GGTGCTCAACTTTGACTTGGAACCCACAGCCAAAACTCCAATTCCTCTAAGTGTGACTAACAAAAATGGTGCTATAAAACCTTCCGAAGACCTTTGCTTAAAATTAACTCCAAGAAATTAAAAAAATTAACTCGTGTGATTACAGTATGACGTGACTATTGAATTACATTTGATTATTTTTGGTTAGTCTGTAAGTAAGTTATGTTTTAGGTATGGCAAGTCCTAAACGTGTTATAATTTAGCGGTAAAGACTGTATGCTTTATATCTGTCGTCGTCATCAAGAAAAATACGTTGACCGTCGTTCAAATGATCCAATTATTTTGGTCGCAAATAAACATCGAAGTGGGTTTAATATGTATTTAAGTTGATTGAAACATCATATTAATAATGCGAAAAAATTAATTGCAATTGCCCACATTCTTGTGAGCATTTCAAATATTCCATATTTTGGCAAAACTGCTATAACGGTGCACATTTTTGGTTTAACTTTGTATTTTTACTTTGAACTTTTAAATAAAACATGTAAAGCACGTTGTTATTCATAAAATATTTAGAAAACTTGGCTCAGGCGTCAAAATTGCCTTACATTCATTAGACTGTCATATTTTGGTGTGAAATGTGTTCATATTATCCATTCAGCAATAATGCGTTTATGTAACTCTGATTCCTATATTTTTGGCGATATCAAATTTACAGGTATTCTATAAGGTATTATATTTATTTATATATGCAATTATCAGCTTAAGCGGATTGCAAAGTTATCTCTAATAGTAACTGTATAAGGTAACCCAGTATGCAGCTTTTTTAAAATAACTTTTCGTTTTTCCAGTTGGATCTAAATCTAAATTTGAACCAGTTTCTGATTGGCTATGATAATTACCAACATTTTACAGTGTAGGTTTACTTGTGGATTTACATTGTTGCTATGGTTTTTGTTAAACTATATTGAAGGTCAGGGGCGTATCCAGGTCACACATTGGGGAAGGCTTAAGTAATCATTTATTATGTACGTCAATTTTTGCAAAAAAATGTAGCAAATTTAAGTCAAAATGAATAGAAATTTAGATTACTAGACCAAAATCGCTCATAGCGCAAACTTTTTTGAATTGTACTAATAGGGAGAAACCTGATTTTATCTAGTGCCTAAGTGCAAAAATTTGGGGGGAAGGGGCTCAACCCCTTAGGCCCCCTTATAAATACGCCACTGGTGAAGGTATTAAATACAGTATCATTGGCCAATCAGAACTCGACCCAACAACTGGAAAAACGAAAAGTTATTTTTAAAAAACTCCATACTGGGTTACCATATACAGTTACTGTTGGAGATATGTTGGAGGATTATTGGTTCTTTTTTAGAGTTCGGAAACTTTGCAGAGATTACCTGTATTTACTCTTATCGGGCTGTAGTTTTAATTCTTCTAATATCAGTATATATTTGAAAAGGGGAGTAATATTATTTTACACAACGAGATGAGATGGCTAGCATTTCTGTGTTTAGGGATCGATCGACATTCTTACTTTTTTAAACAAATACTAAATTCTTATGCATATTACTCCAGATATAAAGGCAATATTGCATCGTGAAATAAATTATATTTTATTATATTATATATATATTACGATAGGTCTGTGTAGCAGCTTAATCGTTATTTAATTTTTCACCTTGGGACAATTTCAAAGTGTGACAGAATGATAATATAATTTTAACAGAGGCATGAGATATAATCGTGATAAAGATTATTTGTGGTAACATGTGAAATAAATACACAAGTTATTCATAAGCCAAATTATCCTATCGAAACCCTGTTGCTCATTCCATAGTCCATTCTTATATCATTACTCGTGAACAATATTATAATGCATATAAATGTTATCTTTCTTCTCTGTGATATTTGTGGTGTTGTACTTACCTATACATCTATATCTATTTGGATAACACTTATGACATTTTATACTGTGTGTTATTTATTCCTGCAACTCATCATTGACAATGATTTTTTAATGCAGTCAACAATGTTGCAAGGCTAAACTTTAGCGTACTGATGTGTTAAATAACCAAATCAACAGAATTGGTTATGTAATGGGAGTTGAGCACATAATATCAAGAACTACGTTCCAAAACGCGCAGTCACCTTGGGAAAATCACGGTGAGCTCAACACTGGCAGTACAGTAAGTGTGTTACAACATATTATGTGTTATATATACCTAGTAGGTACTTAATACCAAAAATCGAAGTAATTTCTGTATAAAATATGTTTTACATATTTTAACAGCAGTATAAAATAATGTTATAAAACAGAAATGGATTTACAATTATTTGGTTGTATTATTTTTTTTCATTGTAGTGTCTCAAAATGACGTCTCAATATTTTGTGGCCGTAGGAGCGTTGGCAGCTGTTTTAATATACATTATACACAAAATGTTTTCTAGCAAGTCAAACTTTTGGAAAAAATATGGAGTTCCAAATGGGAAACTGGATAATCTCTTGGTCCGCACTTTGAAGGGCTATTCATGGTCGGACTTAGATTGTGAGGTTTACAAGGAAATGGGGGATCAGAAATTCGTTGGGATTCATGATTTCGGAGTTCCAGTTTGTTTTGTTAAGGACTTGGATATAGCTAAAAATGTCTACATCAAAGATTTTGACCATTTCGTTAATCGATTGGAATTTGGTGCCCATGACAAAATATGGAATGATATGCTTATGAACAAAGTGGACAAGGAATGGAGAGATTTGAGATCGACAATGAGCCCAACATTTTCCACCGGAAAAATTCGTCGCATGTTTCCCCTTTTGAAACAATCGGCTGATAAATTTAGCTCCTACGTCAAGAAAATCGTTGAAGAGGACGAGAAAATACAAGTGGAAGATGCACTTGGCCGTTATTGCATGGATGGCATTTGTAGCATTGCTTTTGGAATCGACAGCGGAATTTTTAAAAATGAAAAGTCGATTGTTGCAGAAAAAGCTAATAAAATTAGTCTAAAATTCGACAGTTTGACTATACTCAGAATAGTTTTCTTCAGTTTATTACCAAAATGGCTTCAGAAGTTCCAGCCGCCAGTTATGAATAAAGAAGCAAGCGATTTTTTTACAAAAATATTGAATGATTCAATTGTTCACAGGGAGAAGACTGGTGAACGACGAAATGACTTTTTGCAGTTGATGATTGATGCCAAACACGGACAATTGTCAAAGGATGATGAAGACGAAAAATTAGATGTTCATGAGAAAGAGGCACAACTTAATGACAAGAATAATAAAGAAGTTCATATCACAAACGATTTAATTGTGGCAAATTGTTTGTTGTTTATATTGGGGGGATATGATACCACCAAATCGGCCGTTATATTTGCATCCTATGCACTTGCTCTCAACCCGGATATTCAGGAGAGACTAAGAAATGAATTACAAAATGCTATTGAAGAAAATGGAGGAGAGCTTTCGTACGATATTTGCAACACGCATGAATATTTGGAAAAGTTTACAACTGGTACGAATATTATTTCAATATTTTGACATCTTTTTACTTAAAATAATTATTTTATAATTAAAATATTTACAAGAATATTGAATTCAAACGTGGCTAAAATAGGTAAAAAAGCGTTTATCATAAGAAAACTATTTTCCAACATTTTCCAAAATAGTTATCAAACCTAATTTCAACCCGTTTAAGGACATTTAGGGCGATTTGTGGCATTTACACAAAGGCCATTTTGAAATAATTGAGAAGATATGTGATATATTTGGGTACATTTAGGGTAAATTTTGATAAGTACTGGTTTGATATTCTACCCGTTACCATCTTATTACAATGGAAAGCAATCCAGGGAAATATTATTCAGAGTGGTTTTCATCTCCGTATATCGTAGTTGTAAAATAGAGTCCAGTTCTAATAGTTCCCCCTTCTTTAAAACACCATTGACGGTAGCTCGGCGCAATTGGCTAATACGTGTGCATAATAAAAAGAGTTTTGTCACTTTGTAATTTCTCTAAAATAATATCAACTCTTTATTAGTACCGTCAGCTACTATTACAAATGATCTGTGTGTCTGTATGCCTGTTCGTGTGTGCACTTTTCCCAGACTGGACTATACACGTATCTACTACACTATTAACACTATGTGCCTATACCACTATAGGTCAGTGGGGGGCAGTGGGGGGCATTAAGGGGGTCCGTGGGGGGAGTTGGTGGGGGAATTAAACAAACTTGAGACTTTATAGAAATGGTTTGTCGGTCTGTCTGTTTGTCTGGTTGTGCGCTTTTTCCAGAATGGGCTATACACTCAACATGTCGTACACTTACAAAGTGTCTCAAGGCACCCCAACAACTGACGCTACTCAGTTACATCTGCTTTTCCAATTTATTTTCGTTTTAATGCATAAAAAATATGTGCAATGTGATTTAATAATATTGATTTTCTCAGAGGTTATGCGTATGTATCCCCCTGGTGTGAGAATGGAAAGACTGTGCGCCAAGGATTACCAAATTCCTGGAACAAATTCCATAATACCTAAAGGAAGCTCTGTTTATATCCCCGCTCACCAAATTCATCATGACGCCAAACATTTTCCAGATCCTCAAAAATTTGACCCTGAGCGATTTTCACCAGAAGAAAAATCAAAACGACATCCATATGCCTACATGACTTTTGGTCAGGGACCACGAAATTGCATCGGTAAAAAATAGACAAGTAAAATATCTTTGGTGAACAACAAAAAATATATTAGCATTTGCTATAATATGAGTAAATTAAAATTATTTCAGCAAGCCGATTTGCAATGGTACAAACTAAAGCTGCTATCGCCGGTTTGATACTAAACTTTGACTTGGAACCTACAGCCAAAACACCAATTCCTTTAAAAATGACTAGCAACAATGGTGCACAAAAACCAACGGAAGACCTTTGTTTAAAATTAATGCCAAGAAATTAAAAATGTTAACCTTTTGTGCCTGGTTATAATATTCATATAATGATTTCTGATTTAAATTGTATTTGATTTGAATGTTATTAAAAAATGTTGATGCATATTGTAGTATAGTTTACCAGTACTAGGACTGACATAATGCAATAGATGATGGCATTCTACAGTCTAAAAGTTGAGCAACATTGTTTAAAGTCTTTTCATGAGAGTATTTAATATAAATAAAACCATAGCAAGTGGATGGCTCTTTGGGCTATATAGTATGGAAGCTCCGCATAGAAAATCGTGAGATTCCTGCTGTGTCACCACTTCTGCCACTAGGTAAGCGCAGGGTCGATAGTGCCCCAAAAACAGTGGGTTTTTCCTCATTTTCTCCGCTCTGATTTAATTTTATACGATAAAATTACTGCAGATAGTAAGTTTAGGGCAAGGGACAATATATGGGGACGTTTCAACTGAATTAGTTAATTAGTGTCGAAGTTTTGTACTTCTTTAAAGTGTTTCAGACCACACTTTGCATGTAAAACATACACACAAACCTCGCGGCGCCTCCCAAGCGGCGGAATTTGAACTTACACGAACTTCTCCTGCTCCTTATGCATTAAGCGCCAATACTATTTAGCCCAAACAGCCATCCACTGGCTATGATAAAACTTATATCAAGTTTGAAGTCTCAATTTTGTTTTAAACTTTAATCATCGTTTCATAATGATTACATGTATACCTGCAATATATCTCGGGCGCGTACCCAGGATTATAAGCTGTGGGGTGCACAGCAAGACTGCGAATAAATTAAATATTGGCAAAGCAAAATTGAAATATAAGGTGCTATTTAGTCGATAATTCGCTTATTAATTCGGTTTAAAAACTTTAAAGCATCAAATTCCCGCCCAGCTACAATTTTTTTGAACTTTTATGACAACGAAACCTAAATTTTGTGCATTCTGCCTGGGTACGCGCCTGATATACTTACCTATATAGATATACGCCACACACATATCTCCTACACTATATATTCATATTTATTACAAGCCAGCCGTCTCCAAGTGGTCTCCAAAAATAGCTCAAAATGAATTTCTACATATCCCAAAACGTGTCTCAAGACACCTGAAAAATTCCAATTCCTAAATGTACTTATTTATACCTATTTTACTCTGATTTATTTAAGTATAATCTTGATAAGTTTTTGCTAAAACCTATTACATTTTAAAAACAATTACAATTATTATTGTAATAAAAATTAACTGTGTCGTTTATTACTTTATTTGTGTTGTGATAAATCATCGCACTTCACTTTTTATTTATTCCCATTGATTTTTGCGGAGGTTATGCGAATGTTTCCTCCTTCTGTGAGAATAGATAGAAAGTGCAACAAGGGTTGCCAAATACATAGAACGAAATCCATTATACCTAAAGAAATCTCCGTTTTTATTCCCGCTTATCAATTTCGTCATGACGTAAAACATTTTTCAAACACTCAAAAATTTGTCCCCGAGCGATTTTCGCTAAAAGAAAAATCAAAAAGACATCCATATGCATACATGGGCTTTGAACAGGGGCCAAGAAGTTACATCGGTAAAAATAAATAAATTAAATATGTTTGATGAAATAGCGAAAACTATACTGACCTTATGCATAAAGCGCCAATTCAATATTTCCAATAGGACAGAGGAGATTAGTTATACTGATGGTAGTTTTCAATATGTGAGTAAATTTCCCAAAGGACTGAAATATATACATGTTAATGCTAATGGGATTCAGGCTAAATTTGAGGAAATTAGAAATACATTATACTTTGAAAATGACATTATGTTTTTTGGTATTACCGAATCGAAACTTAATTGTTCACATGACTCTAGAATGTATGAATTACAAGGTTATAATTTATTAAGATATGACAGGATTACAAATGATGGTGGCGGTTGTCTTATGTATATTAATGAGAAATGTAAACTTTTAGAGATTGACTTTCACTTTGATAAAATTGAAAACTTGGAAATTAATATTGTTAAATTAAGTAGACAGGGAATACGCAACCTAGCAATATGTCTAATATATAATCATCCCAAAATACTCAAACTTAAATATCTGGAAGTGTTTACAAAACTTTGTATGTTCCTCAGATCTTTGAACTGTGATATTATGATAATGGGTGATATTAACTTAGATATTGAAACACCCAATGAGGACACATTTAAATTATTTAATATTCTTCAAGAATTCGACCTTTGGCAACTCATAAAGAAACCAACTAGAATTGCATCAAAATTACGACTAATTAATGGGGAAAAACAAATATCGGTTTCTAAGACTTTGATTGATCACATATATGTGTCAAATAAAATAAATTACAATCAATCTGGTCATTTCCCTTTTGCGGGATCAGACCATGATTTAACTTATGTAATAAGAGAAAATTGTAAAACTAAGTTACCACCAAGGCTAATATCATTTCGTAATTTTGTGAAGTTAGATACTGATAGCTTTGTAAATGAAGTAAGATCTCAAAATTGGAAAGACATGTTTTCATTGGTACATTTTAATGAATCAATCAGGGTATTCGAAAACAAAATTTTAGAAATCTTGGATAAATATGCTCCAATTAAAAGAAGGATAGTGAAAGGCAAAAATAAGCCATGGTACACTCAAGAGTTTAACAAATTGAGCCAGGAGAGAGATAAGATAAAGTCAGAATCAAATTGTACCTCTAATACTATTAAAGAAAGTATGTTCAAGAAAATAAGAAACCTAATAAATAAAAAAGTAACTAGTGCTAAAAACAGATATTTTCACAATAAATTGAAAAAGGCCAAAGACAGTAGAACTACCTGGGCAACGGTGAATGAGTTAACGAACTTTAGATTTAAGAAGACAAATGATATTGTAAAACTAGTCACAGAAAGTGGAGAGATTCTACAGAACAATGAGGATATTTGTGAACAGTTTGCGACTGAGTTTGTTGTAAAGACGTCAATCAGTGACATAAATAATACAATGCTAATTGATGTGATAAATAATTATTGTAACGACTATCAATGTAACAGTACTGATTGCATCAAAGATGAGACATCAGTTTCTGAATTAAATGATGCTATCAACAGTGTAAAGAAATGTTCGGATTCTCCGTTACACATACCATCTACAGTGTTCAAACCATTTAGTGGGTCACTATTTACACCACTTCTATTAATATTTAATTGTATATTAAGCACATGCACAATACCTCAATCTCTAAAATGTTCAGATGTGCTTCCACTGTATAAGGGAAAAGGCAAAAGACTAAATTCTAGTTCTTATAGAGCAATATTTAACTTAACATTTGTCACTAAGATTCTAGAGAAAATTATTTATAATAGACTACTGGAAATGGTAAAGAAAAACTTTAACAACAAGCAGCATGGGTTTAGAAAAAGTAGGTCATGCGAAACAGCAACAATAAAATTTTCACAGGATATTTACGATGCAGTGGAAAAACCAAATGGCAAATTAATAGCGGTATTTATCGACTTCAGCAAGGCCTTCGACTCAGTGAGTCATGAACTTTTAATTCTAAAACTAATTTCTAAATTTCAAGTAGAACCTTATATGATAAAGTTTGTTGCACAACTATCTAAATAATCGGTTATTTAGGATAAAAAATGGTAAATTCGTATCAAAATACTATGTAATTAAGGCGGGGGTGCCACCTGGCTCCTGTTTAGGACCACTGTTGTTTAGCCTATTTATCAACGACATAGGCGAGGCAATTGAAATTGATTATTTGCTTTATGCAGATGACATAGTAATGTATACTGAGTGTACTGACATTAATGAGGGCACTCAGAAAATTAATAATTGTCTAACTTCTCTAAACAAATGGTGTGAGAATAACAAGTTGAACATCAATCACTCAAAAACAAAATACATGGTTTTCAGGAAAGCCCGTGACTATCACTCAAAAGTAGTGTCTACTGATTATGTAAAAATAGGAGAAATCAAAATTGATCATGTTAAAGAATTCAAATATCTTGGCATCATATTTGATGAAAAATTATCGTTTGTTAGTCACAAAATTCATGTTTTGCAACAAACTAACAAGGCATTGTCGAAAATGTACCAAATAAGAAGATGTTTAAGTAGCAATGTATTAAAGAGCTTTATATCTGCTTATGTTCATAGTATAGCTGATTATGGATTAATTGTATGGGGAGCAATGTCTGAAAGTCACTTAAATGATATTCAAGTTAAGGTAGATAGGTTTTTATTAGCCTATAGCTTTCCGAATATGATAAAAAAGTGTATGAAAAGTGTCAGGAAAAGAAAAATGATTATTCGAATAAGGGATATAAATCTGAATGATGTATTTAAAAAATATAATATTTTTACAGTTAGTGAAAGAAGGTCAATTGCTATGATTAAGTTTGTGATGAAAGCTATGTCAAACAAAGAAATGGGTTTTGCTGACTGGTTCAGATTTAAATGTAAACCAATTACTAGGTCATTTCCACAATTACAGGGGCAGGCTGTTCTAACAGGGTCAAAGCAAATCTTAAACTCTGTACTATGGAGCTGCATTAGTCTGTGGAATAAAATACCTAGAAACTGGTACTATGAGGACCTTGTAAAAACTAGTAATGGACTGATTGAAAAATGGAAAATGAAATTGGAATTTGATAGATCTGTATAATATAATTAGATAATTTAGTTTTTAGTACTCTAAGTTAAGTTAAAATTGTATATTCATGCACTGTCACTCCACTTAAACCAGAATTACTGTAATACTGAATGGAACAAGACAATAAAGTTGAGATTTGATTTGGATTTGATCAAGAATTTGTGATAGTAAGATAAATTTAAAAATGATTTCAGTAAGCCGATTTGCAATGGTACAAACTTAAGCTGCTATCGCCGGTTTGGTTTTAAACTTTTACTTGGAACCAAGGTCGAAAACTCCGATTCATTTAGGTGCATGTGATTAATAAAAACGGCCCTATAAGGCAGTCTGAAGACCTTGTTTTAAAATTAACTCCAAGAAATTAAAAAAGCTAGCGTTTGCAAGCTAGTACCTACACTTGTTTAATCTCTTCGAATGTGGGCATTGAGGTATTTGATTTTTGATTCTTCGGTAACCAAAATATTTTTAGGTACCTAATGTAAATTAATTTCTACTTCTAATAAACATGTCCATGAACGTGCTCACAGATCAAACATGATTACTTCATGTACATTGATGCTCTCCTTTGCTGCAGTGACATAGAGGCAGAGCTCTCTAGCTCTCATTGGAATCAAAGTACTTTATTTGTTTTCTTTGAAGGTTCTTTAAGTACAACTTTTGCAATCCCATTTTTTGCATGATGTATGCTATTTTATGGGGTGATATACAGAACAAGCCTCACTTCCTTAATCATAAATGTAACTGCTAAACCCGATTAGATCTTCATAATTAAATTAAATTTTGATTGTAAACAATAAGTGGTGTATCCACAATTATTTTGTGAGGTGTAATATCAGAACAAGTCTCACATGTTTAACAACTAGAGTAGCCAGGAGGTATTTTCTGAGTTGCGTATGGTTCGTAAAAGAATTATAAGCAAGAGACTAAAGAGACAAACGTGAAATTCAAAATTACTGCCTGCGTAATAATGTAAGAAGTGCACATTTTCCTTCACATTCGCTTTCGTAATTGTCAATTAACAACTTTTTAATTAGCATCAACATTAACTGTTTCCACCAGGGTTTGATAGTACATGATATATGAATTAAAGCCATTTACGAAAGACTTATTTTACACGTACCTACCAAAACCGCTCATTCCGACGGGAGTAATATACTTACATTACGGAAAAATACAGAAATTACTCAAGACATCGGAAAATAGGTTGATTGAAATCTCATATATGAAATGCTTATGTATTCAGGTTTACAAGTTTACAGATATTTTATAAGGTATTGGGGGATTCTTACCTTTTAAGGGCCTTGGTGCATTTCAGAAGGTTTACCTGTATTTACACTTATCGGGCTGTAGTTTAATTATGAGTATATAATTAAAAGGGGGAGAAATATCATTTTTCCAAGTATTGATAGTAAAAGATTAGGTTGGGTCGTATTTCTGTGCTTAGAGATGGGTGGACATGATTACTTTTTTATAAAAAATACTTCAAATCTTATGGATAGTACTATCAATAAAGCAATGATGCATCGTTAAATGAATGATATTGTATAGCTCAAGAGACAATTTCACATTGGGACATAGGACATCAGAATTTTAACATAGACATCATACATCGTCGTGATGAAGGTTAATAATTATTGTAGTACATGGAAATGACTTAAATAAGTACACAAGTTGCGTAAGCTATTCAAATCAAAGCATATCCCGTCGTAACCCAGGTTTCGATTAAAAAATACTTCATTCTTCATTACATTACAGGTGACCAATATAATGCATAAACCATGTAAATGTTATCGTACATCTCTTTGGTGTTGTTATTATAATACTTACATATCTATATCTACTATATAAGAGAACATTTCTGACATTTTACACCGTGTTATTATTACTGCAACTCATACCTGACCATGACTTTTTTAATTGATTCCACACTGCTACAAGGCTAAACATTTGCTTATTGTTGTGTTAAATAACCAAATCAACAGAAGTGATTTTTTATGGGAGATAAACACATAATATCATAAAACTACGATCCAAAACGCACAGTCACATTAGGGAAATCAGGGAGAGTTCCAATACTGCAAATACAGTAAGTACGTGGCTATAAAATAAGTATTACACAAATAACTAGTAGGTAGGTAAATCAAAAACACGACGTAATTTGTGTGGAAAATGTATTTTATTTTAGCAGCATTATAAATTTATATTATAAAATGTATATGGATTTACATTTAATCTTTTATATTATTTGTTTTTCATTTTAGCGTCTGAATATGGGGTATCAATATTTTGCGGCCGTAGGAGCGTTGGTAGCTCTTTTGCTATTCCTTTTAAACAAAATGTTTTCTACCAAGTCAAACTATTGGAAAAAATATGGAGTTCCAAATGTGAAAATGGATAATCTTCTTGTCCGCACTTTGAAAGGCTTTTCGTGGACGGACATGGATGGTGACGTTTACAAGCAAATGGGCGATCTGAAATACGGTGGGATTCAAAATTCCGGAGTTCAAGTTTGTTTTGTTAAGGACTTGGATATTGCTAAAAATGTTTACATCAAAGATTTTGACCATTTCGTTAATCGATGGAAATTTGGCGACCAAGAGAAAGTATGGAGTGATATGGTTATGAACAAAGTGGATAAGGAATGGAGAGATTTGAGAGCCAAAATGAGTCCTGCATTTTCCACAGGAAAAATTCGTCGCATGTTTCCCCTTTTCAAAGAATCCGCTGAGAAATTTAATTCCCACGTCAAGAAAATCGTTGAGGAGAACGAGAAAATACAAGTGGAAGATGCACTTGGCCGTTATTGCATGGACAGCATTTGTAGCATTGCTTTTGGAATTGACAGCGGCATTTTTAAAAACGAAAATTCGATAATTGCGGAAAAATTAAAACAAATTAGTCCAAATTTCGACAATTTGACTATGCTCAGAATGTTTGTATTCAGTTTATTACCAAAATGGTTGCAGAAGTTCCAACCCCCAATGATGAATAAAGAAGCACACGATTTTTTTGCAAAAATATTAAATCATACAATTCTCCACAGGGAGAAGACTGGGGAACGACGAAATGACTTTTTGCAATTGATGATTGACGCCAAACATGGACAATTGTCTAAAGATGATGAAGATGACAAATTAGACGTTCATGAGAAAGAGGCACAACTTAATGACAAGAATAAGAAAGAAGCTCTTATCACAAACGATGTAATTGTGGCAAATTGTTTGCTGTTTGTATTGGGGGGTTATGATACCACGAATTCGGCCGTTATATTTGCATCCTATGCACTTGCCGTCAATCCGGATATTCAGGAGAGACTACGAAATGAATTACAAAATGCAATTGAAGAAAATGGAGGAGAGTTCTCTTATGATATTTGCAACACGAATGAATATTTCGAAAAGTTTACAACTGGTAAGAGTAATATTTCAATGTTTTAAATTTTTTTTACTTAAAATAATTATTTCGTAATGAAACATTTAGAACAATATTTATTTCAAATGTGGCTAAAATATGTTAAAAAGCTTCACCAGTATTTTTGATGGGAAATCTGTGTTACAACATTTGCCAAAATAGTTTTGAAAACTATTTTCAACTTATTTTAATCAACTCGTCAATTTGAGATTACTGGTGACACATTTGCGGACATTTGGGTTGAGTTGTGACACATTTGCTGACTTCTGGTTTGACTTGTGGCATATTTGCCTACAAATGCGTTGACTTGTGACACATTTGCGGACATTTGGGGTAACTGGTGACAAACTTTTTGCACATTTGGGGTGAATTGTGACAAATTTTTGCACATTTGGGGTGAATTGTGACAAATTTTTGCATATTTGGGGCGCCTTGTGACACACTTGCTGACATTTGAGGAGACTTGTGACACATTTGGGGTGGCTTGTGAAACATTTCCGGACATTTTTAGACATTTCGTTTGACTTTCGATACAGTGTGTACCCTGTACAACCTCCGGCAAATAATATTTGAGTGCTTTCATTAACCTACTATACACATGTTCAATTTATGTTCTCACGCCATCCAAGATATCGTTTTGTGGCAGCGATGCAAGCTAAATGTGAAACCACTATGTCGTATTGTTTGCCCGAGTCCGCACTGTATAATTACGTAACTTGGGACACTATTGGCGACGGTTGAAGAAACTTTTGACATATTTAGGTACATTTAGGGTAACTTTTGTTAATTACTACTTTGATATTCTAACCGTTGTCATCATATATTTTATAACTATAAGTAAACCGTTGAAAGATTATAGAGTGCTATTGATCTCTGTATACACCAGTTGTAAAAGAACGTCAAGTTCAAATAATTGCCTCATCTTTAAAACGTCATTGACGGTAGCTCAGTGCAATTTATTAATAATTGTGAATAATACAAGCGTTAAATATGGCACTTGTTATTTCTTTAAATATTATAAATTCTTGATTTTCGTTTTTATGCACACAGGTAGGTACAATAACGTGATTTATTAATATTGATTTTTTCAGAGGTTATGCGTATGTATCCCCCTGGTGTCAGAATGGAAAGACTGTGCACGAAGGATTACCAAATCCCTGGAACAAAATCCATAATACCTAAAGGAAGCGCAGTTTATATCCCCGCTCTCCAAATTCACCATGACGCCAAATATTTTCCAGATCCCCAAAAATTTGACCCTGAGCGATTTTCCCCTGAAGAAAAATCAAAACGACACCCATATGCCTACATGGCCTTTGGTCAGGGACCACGAAACTGCATCGGTAAAATATAGACATATTAAATTCTTTATGAACAACAAAAATATATCAGCATCTTTATTATGAGTTTATTAAGCAAAATGAATTTAAAAATATTTCAGCCAGTCGATTTGCAATGGTACAAACTAAAGCTGCTATCGCTGCGCTGGTACTAAACTTTGACTTGGAACCAACAGCCAAAACACCAATTCCTTTAAAATTGACTACCGACTATGGTCCATTGAAACCGAAAGGAGACCTTTGTTTAAAATTAATTCCGAGAACTTAAAAATGTTAACCCTTGTGCATGACTATAATATTGATTTAATGTCTTCTTATTACAATTATATTTGATTTCAATGTTAGGGGTCATCCATAAAGGATGTCCGCTCAAAGCAGTGGCGGATCTACATACGGGTTTTACGGGTCCAAACCCCCCCTGTTATATCTCAGTTTACACTAGATAAAAAT
>JAQFYB010003463.1:0-19352 GCA_034694085.1 Pogonognathellus longicornis | reverse complement strand
TACTAGGATAGTATAGGAGTATCGCAGAATTTAGTTGCACTACGTCTTAATTTACATGTACATTCTGGAAATATGCTACCCGCAACGGGCAAGCCGAAAAATCCTACAGGGCAGCAAAGCATTTTCAGTAAGCCTGGGAATATTGGGAATGGGAAGACGAAATCACGTGACAAAAAGCAATAAAGGCTAACTTTTCATGCTGAATTCGATGGAATTATTCAAAATTAAAATTATGTATGACCAATTTTAAAATCCTTGCGTTTAGTAAACATGGTGGATTTGCTCTAGCCAGTCATAACTGCTTCAATCATAATTCAATTACCTCAATCAATTTTTCAATAATGGTTAAAATGCATTTCAAAATTAAAAATATAATTTACTCGACCCTGCAAATAATACTTTAATATAATTTCAGAAAAAATTCGCTTACTTGTTGTTGAACTAGAAATCCTTTACCAGCCTTAGGATTTACGACCGTGTCTTTGTTAAAAGCAGCAATCGGAAGGCTTTTGATGTCTGAATCGTATTTCACATGTTGTGGTGATGCGTGGTGTTTAGTATGGTGGATGGCCCACTGCGCTCCAGAACAACCCATGAATAAACCTACAAATAAATTAATCACTATCATAAAAAGTGACACTTACAACAATCCGTGCATATTGACAATTCCCGTACCTATAGTCTTAAAAATACAAAATATTTTATTGGTCTGTAGCAAAGCTTACCCATAATGAAAGATCTTATGTATCTGTCCAACTTTGGTCTGCCAGTCAGCGAAAGATGAAGTGCCTCATGCAGTACCCATGCAGCGCGCCCAACCCCCAACGACAGAACGAGAATTCCTACAATTCTGGTTACCACAGAAGATTGCAATTTAAGAATGTACAATCCAAGGACGCACAATAAAAGAAATTCGCTGATTCGAAAAAACACGTGGACTAAGCTTGGTTCAAAGAGTCCTTCCTTTATTAGTGTGTCACGAAGTTCCGAAAAATCCTTTGTGAGACGATCGTACCTTTCCTTCTTTCCTACCTCCCATTTTTTCACTTAAAAGAGGTAAGAGGATTTTATTCATAATTTAAAAAAATGTTATATGACATAAAAATGATTTTTTTTAAATGATTTTAATAGTTACTTTCATCATCAGTTTGTTTTCTATGAGGAAGAGATTTCATGATGCTCATGACCTTTTTTGGGGTTCTTTGATGAAATTGTTGCACTGCCAAAGTTGAATCTTCCCCTGGTTTCGTGTAAAGTTCCATAATATTTCCTCCTGGGTGTTTTTTAATCCAATTAGTAACATCATACAGAATTCCGTCGTAGAGTATTTCTTTTTTAACCTCCATTCTCACTTATTCTAGCTTCGTAATTCCAAAAGTGTGCAATAGGTTAAATTTTGATGAATTTTACAATTCAACCAATAAAATGCAAATTGCTAAAGATTTATGTGGATTGAAGTTTGAACTATAACTTACACAATGCATCAAAACTTACTTACTAGCTACTTATTAGCTTATTAGCTACTAGTGACTAGGTACTTATTAGCTTTATTTATTTCCAACTTTTAATAAGTTCACATTCATGTATTATGGTTTTCAATGTGAACGTCGAATGAAGGATATTAATTAAATATAAATATTTAGATATATAGATGTACATACCGGCGTGCAATGATTTTGCAGATATTCTCTATCTTGATAAACGGCAAGGTACTATGCATGCAAACGTTTTATTACAATAAAAGCAAAATACTTTTTAATTATCCCATTAATAATATGTTGTAGAATATATTAAACAGTGTATAATCTGTAACGTGATCTACGGCGTTAGGTATAGGAGTTGAGACTTGGGTGATTTTATAACACATTTTAGGAATATCAATCACCCTTGACAAGGGGTACTTTTAAGTGATTTTGCGTTCAATGTGTTATAAATTCATACAAGACCATCTCATACTCACCGAGGTGAGTTATATTATATAACCCATTGAATCACTTAAATCATTTAAAAGTACCCGTTGTCAAGGGTGATATTCCTAAAATGTGTTATAAAATCACACAAGTCTCAGCTCCTACCTAACTCCATAGAGCACGTTACAGAAAACTCACTGTATTAAGATGCAAAACAGAATAATTCCTAATATGAAAATTTAATCAGAGTAGCATACTAATATTATATCAACCACAGAAGAAGTGGTGGGTACTGGAAAACTCTTTGAAAACAACATGCGTTTCCCATACAATCGCCTATAAATCTGATTTGCGTAAAACAACATACCTAACAACAATTATTGTATTAATGTGTTCAAAATATTTATTCGTCAAAAATGTGAGAAAATTTCAGTATATTTTACTTGGGTCTAGAGTCAAACAGCCTCACCTTGGGAGATAATTACGTATTACGAATATGGGAACTAGAAGAAAAATTTCAAGGAAAAGTTAAAAACATAATAAAGGTGTATAAGGATATTATTTTTACAAATGCCAATATAGTTTTACTTAATATTATAAAGATCTTTAACATCAATAACATGATTCAGGATTTTGTGCGTTTGCTTTTCCTAGCTTAGCTAAAGGTGTATTAAGAAATACACTCAAAATAATTGCTTGGAACAAAAAGTTGTAATTGTAATTTTATTGCTGGTCTTTCATTACCTATATAGTTATTACTATTACTAGCATAGCGAAAGCTCAAATATAACATGCTCCGTTGCAAGTGCACTGTACAAGTTGTTATTACCTAATTACCTGTATTAAATAATGCCATTCAGACTTTGTTCAGAATTGTAATATTTTCCCACTCATATGAATCGTTAATATATCTCACCAGTGCTGTGCGTCAATTTCAATTGTTTTGTACCATTGTTCAATAATATGCTTTTTCACAAATGGTTTTAATTCGTCCCCTTAAGTTGGGGCGGGGACAGGGGATCAATACCCTCGGACAACACTTGGAAAACTACCGCCTATTCTTCTGGCGAACATAGGTATTAGCCTGTATGCGATTGAACCCGCTTCAATTTTCGACTGCTTCATTTCGACTGAACAGTGCGAAAAAGTTGGCCAAATTTAAAATGAAGCAGAATATTCCTATTTCTCGCCTCATATCGTCCAATATGAAGCGGAGTTTTCGCTTCGCTTCATACCACGAGCCGAAGAAAATTTTCAAATACGTTCAATACTAACTATTATTATATCTATATCATCTATCTATACAAAGACTAAAAAGCATGTTAGACCCAAAAAAATGGATCATTTTCAATTCTCAAAGCACCGCTATCTATTGTACATATCTATATCTATATGCATTATACTACAAAGTAAAACCAAAAATCAAGTCAGTTCCTATACACTAGAGAGCATTCAATACTACATACTTTCTGAAATAAAATATAAAACCTAAATTTTTTATTTCATATATTTGCCGGTAGTCTTCTACGTCAGCAAGGATGTCAATAATTGCAATGCATTTATCAATGCCGTCTCATTCATCATTCACTAATACAAATAATTTATTCCTACAAACATTATTATTATTATCCTTTACACTAAGAATATATACTACGTCGGATCTTATCTTTCAAATGTCATTATTTAAATTCAAATCACCTTTTTGAATTAAAAAGGAACTTTTTCGATTTCAAAGGAATTTTTTCAAATTACATCAAAGTTTTTCAAATTACATCAAAGTTTTTCGAATTACATCAAAGTTTTTCAAATTACATCAAAGTTTTTCGAATTACATCAAAGTTTTTCAAATTACATCAAAGTTTTTCAAATTACATCAAAGTTTTTCGAATTACATCAAAGTTTTTCGAGTTACATCAAAGCTTTTCGAGTTAGTTTAAAAGTGATATCATGCTTTCTTAATATAAACCACTAGAAAAAACTACCCGTTACACGATTCTTAAATTATCAGTGTGACCAACAAGCCCTGTAACCCTAGAACAATAGTGAATCCTAGCGGGGGTTTACTTCCGAAAGCTGTTGCAGAATGTTAATTTTAGTTAAAAATATTCTTAGAGAATTTTTCTAGGATTGTAAACAGACCTCCCTAACCGCTCTGCCTTTAAATTCGTTTCAAGGATAAGTTCAAAGTGTGCGCTCCCCTTAATAACAGGCACAATAATTTTAATAACAAATACTAAATAATTATTTTTCAAACAAATTACAAACGTAATTCACTCATTAGGGCTAATCTTTCTTGCAAGTTTACAAGTTTTGAGCTCTTGTCCCAAAGCCTACTAGCCATTTTGTCGTCTAATCTGTTCATGATAGTATGAAAAGGTTTTCTGTGTCGATAGGTTTTACCAGTTTCATTTTCAATGCTCTTGTCCAAAGTACAGTACATTATAAATTTTGAAGCGGCCTGAAAATTGAAATGAATAAGTTTCATGTTTCAGTAAAGAACAAAACATTTTTACTATGTTTCAATGACTATACCCAACGTGTGGCCGATCCCCTGTTTAAAATATTTGCAAAATATGGTGGGCGGGGTTTCGGGAAAATGACGTAACTTGGCGACTAAAATATAATGGGATTTTGATTTTTTCGAATTTCAAATCGCGATTTCATTGGTCGAATTTTTCAAGTCGCCAAGATACGTCACAACTATTTTTGAATTGAAGGATTGGCCATTCCTTCTCATATATATTATTATAGGTTCTTTACCTATATTTAAATGTCCAAATTCCATAATAATATACAATATTCAGATCAGAATAAGTATCAAGAATTAACATGCTACGTAGTCAGTCATTATAATTATTAAATGTTAATATATTTTTTATTTATAATTTTATAATTTACCTCACTTGCAGATGTCATGAAAATGGATAAATATTTAGCTATATTTTTGTTTTGAGGAGAGGCCCTTTCAAAAATTGTTGTCTTCACAAGTCCTGGACACAATGCATAAGTTGTAATTCCAGATCCGGAAACACGCTTGGCTAATTCTTTCGTAAACAAAGAATTGCAGTATTTTGTATTTGCGTATGGAAGCATATTTTGATATCCATATCCTGACGTGTCCATATTTAAGTCGTCTATATCAAACATTTGCAATAACTGCATTGTTGAGGTAATGGAAACAACTCTGAAATTAAATCATTTGAATAAATACGACAAATACTAGTATGAACTTTCAAGTGTAAACATATTATGGCAGTTTAAATAACAACCTTGATTTCCTTTCAGCTTTTAAATTGTCTAGCAATAAGTTGGTGAGGAGGAAGTGACCCATGTAGTTCACGGCTACATGCAAATCAAATCCATCATTCGTTACAATCTTTTTCCTCCTTGAGCCGATTCCTGCGTTGTTTAAAAGAATTTTTACTTTCGGGAACTCCATCGATACTTTTTTCGCAAACTCTCCCACCGAATCCATTTCCGATAAATCCAGTTTCAGTAATTTCTATTTATAAATATCAAAAACTTTTACTAGTCGTCATTATTCACTAGCACTTAATATACACTGGTACATTACATAACAGTAAATTAACATGATTGATAATATATAAATATAAAAATTGAGTTGTCATTACATTACTAATTTTATTCCCCGCTGAGATATTCAATAATATTAATTTAGAGATGCTCAAGCTAATTTATTTAAGCATAGACAAAAATTCGGGACCGAGTATAGAATAAAAAAATTTACAACCCAAAATCTGTAATCCGAATTTGATTTTTGAATGTATTAATAACAAAAATCTTGAGTGTCGCTAAATTATAATTATTGTTTAAGTCATAGGCGTAGCCAAGAGTTGGTTTCGGGGGGAGGGGAGGCAATTGTCCCTCTGACTACGCCAGTGGTCTTAACAGAGTTATATAACACAAAACTCTTACCACATTTAAATTTCCAGTTTGGTTTTGAATTTCTTGCACCGTATTTTGCCCATTTTTCATATCTACATCTCCAATCACAACAATGGCTCCTCTTTTAGCGAACTGCTTGGCAGCTTCCTTTCCCATTCCTAAACTCCCTCCTGTGACCACTACAACTTTGCCTTCAATGTTCTCTTCGTTCTGGATAAGACTTTTTTTCTCAAAATTTTTGTATATGAAAAAATCAATACAATAAATAAGAGTATTTTTAATGACTGTTAGGAACCAGTATACTTTGTTCAAAAATTCCATCTTTATTTACATGCAGGTACCTACTACGAATTTATAATTACTTTCTGATGGAGGTAACTACAATAAAATAAAGATTATAGTGCTGTGTACAATTTCCACATTAATAAGAATAAAGTCGGTAGACTGATTTATTTTGTATGCCTAATCTATTGCTTCTGATTCTTTACTCAAAGTTATTAAATTGCCACATGAAACTTATCACAGCTCAGTAAAAGACTTATCTGGTTGGGAAAAACATTGTATTTTTATGTGGAAATTTCTCAGAGGAACACAACCAAAATTTCCTGAAGGCTGATTTAGCAATCGATTAATATTTGCTCTTGAAAATACAAAACGCTTTATTATTCTTTTATAGGGTAGTTGGCACCTAGTACCTAAATAAGTATACTAAACTAAATAATATGTACCTGTACACATAGGCGTAGCCAGGATTTGGTTTCGGGAAGAGGCAAACTCAAAACATGAGACATATAGGTATGTGCGTATTTTCGCTCGAAATATTTGAGCAAATTTAAACAAAAATTAGGTAACATAAATTATATGAAATTCGCAAAAAATTTCGCATTTTATGTACTTCTTTCTTAAAATAATCTCTTTTTTCCAGATTTCGGGGGGGGGGAGGCAATTGCCCCTTTGATCACCCTAGCTACGCCAGTGCCTGTACATATTTATCACCGTTGAATATTCGTTACACGTTCAACTAAAGAAGAGGCGAATCGTGAAGGTGATTTTTGAGGTGAAGGCTGTTGTATTGTATGCGAAGTTAAATTGAAAAATTCTGACTTAAATTGAAAAACAGCTAGACGTTGCAAAAGTCAACCACTCCTGATTTCACTCTAATGGATGTGAAACAAATTTTTTAGCTTTGTATATAAACCAAGGCCGTATTTAGGATTCCATTTCGGGAAGGCAAAATATCAACATAGTGCACAAAGCGTCCATGATCGAGCGTAGCGCGAAAACTTTGAGCTTTTTTAGGCCGAAATCAACCTAAAATGCATCAAATTCGAGCGTAGCGGAAAATTTTTTCGCGTTTTTTGTAAAATAATCTATTTGTTTCAAATTTTGGGGTGGCCAATTCCCTCTAAATACAACATTGAATAAATATCCTCCTTTCGGCAAGATTTTGCTCTTTACCTTTAATATTTAAGTGCGTCCTGTAAATAACCCTTCCAACGAATACGTTATCAATTCTTATAAATAACCCAGCGAATTGCTGGAAAAGAAATATGAAAACATAAATTAATAAAAGAAATATGAATACCTATATACATTCATAAAGGAAATAGGAATAGTTTGTACGAATATTTATTATTTCCTTTCAAAACAATCTACAATTATTTTTCAAATGATAATTGGTACCACGGCCGTATTCAGAAATTGATTTCGGGGAGGAAAAATCCAAACATGAGATACATATAAGTCAATAATCGCTCGAAGCACGAAAAATTTGAGCATAGGTAGGTATTTAGGTGAAAAGCAACTTTTAAATAAGCTAATATTTTTTTATAAGTTTATTAAGTATAGTATGGGTTACTTTCGATACTTTATGGGTTTCAATTTCCTGTATGTCTGTTTCGCCGTTTCACCTTTATACATTTCCTGGGGATTTTAAATCCATAAAAGGAGCGTTCAGAAACTACGAAGACCGGTATAGGGGGTAGGGGTCATCAAAATCATGACTCATAGAGGGGGGGGGGTCGGGCGACCGATCTATGAGTATCAACAATCAAGATTAACACAGCATTGTTTAACAAAAGTTGAGCCCAGAATTTTACTTTTGAACAGAGAGCGAAAATCCTTTCACATGACATTGAAGTGCGTGATGTTTATTTTGTCTATCTAAGGGAGTAGGAAACTTTTGTAAAGTCAATGTTGCCTGGGGGGTCAGACAAAATCACTCAGTCTTCATAGAGGGACGGGGGGGGGGGGTCCGAAAACCGTTAGATTTTGATCTTCGTAGTTTCTGAACGCTTTCATAATGCATGTAATCAAAAAGTATGCGTGCCAAAGAAACTGGTTTAATAGTTTACAATTTAGATAAATATACAATTTAAATATTTATCACACATGTACAAACCTTTGTATGCAGGTAACAATGAATACCAATTTACGTAACTTGTAGTCAATACTGACATGGTTTTATTTTACATAAAATGAAAAAGTTCAAACAAATCAAAACCTTTGAAATAAATCCTAACTTTTTTAAATTAATTGAAATAAATCCAAGCTTTATTCACATAAACAACTAGAAAAACACTCGTTCTACGAACGAAGAATGAAGTTGAATTGTCAGTGCAACCAATCAGCCAAGTCACCCGCCTATAAGTTGATTCTAGTGGGGTTTCATTCCCCAAAGAAGTAAGATATTATTTTAAGGCAAATTATTTTGATTTACAAAATTTATCTTTATGTCAAAAAAATATTCTTAGAGAATTTTTTTCTAGGGCATTTCTTGGACATCAATATATATTTTTATTATACACACGATTAAATTTTCTACGAATTAGAGCCCCCTTGAGGAACAATCTTCAATTATTTAACTATATATTTAATGCGAGGCAAGTTCTTTTGCCACGTTTCCAAGATTATTTAATGTTTTTTCGACAGCTTCACCGTAAGAATACAAGTAGTACGGAAGGTTGTGTTTTTTGGCCAGAGCTTTGACTCTGTCCCGACACAATTTGTTTCTGTATTGAGGCATTGTGGGAAATAAATGGTGTTCGATTTGGTAGTTGAGATTGCCCATCCAATAGTCCACCCATCCAAAAGAAGAGGAACGGATATTTGCAGTGTGAGTTAAAGCGTACTCCACCCAATGTGTTGGTTCTTCTGTGACTTCCA
The DNA here is from genome assembly GCA_034694085.1 of Pogonognathellus longicornis. Lineage (NCBI taxonomy): Eukaryota > Metazoa > Arthropoda > Collembola > Entomobryomorpha > Tomoceridae > Pogonognathellus > Pogonognathellus longicornis. Next base: position 10,371 of record JAQFYB010003463.1, on the reverse strand, counting down.
AATGAGAATGGGACAACATGATATTCCCAAGGAGATAAAGACTTGTCATCCATATTACTATAAAATAGTTTGCAATTCCGAAATGAGAGAAAATGTAGTAATGCAAAGCCATGAAAAAAAGTTCTTCATATCTTCCTTTCAGAATGCAGCAACGAGGATGAATATAAACTTTCCAAGCAATAGCAATTAATACCGTGTCAATGAGAACGAAAAGCCATTTCTGGAATAGAAAAAAATTAAATAAATATAAATATCTCGCTTTATTCTTAATTATATAATATATAAAGTCCTTGTGAGCAATTTCAGTTCAAGTAACTAACCGATTGAACAATTGTCTGTAACCGATTAAACAAATACCGACAATTTTTGAGCATTACCGGCAACCATGTGAAATAATTATTAGTTGTGTTTTCAAAATTCTTGTACCTTTTTAGCAAAATTTGCTCCACCGGAGCGAAAGCCCATTTATATATACAGTGAGCGCCACGTAACTCGAGACATGGGCTTATAACATGAGTAGGTTATGTTAATACATAGGGTATATAGGTACCAAGAATAACAGCTAAAATGGCTTGTTGTCATCGATACAATTAGGTTTCGAATTTTTAATAGGTAACCTACCCGTGTTAAAGACCCCATGTCTTGAGTTACGTGGCGCTCACTGTAAGTATGTTTGTAACATTTAAAATGGAAAATAAATTGACGGCTAATTGAAAAGATAGCTTGGAAATATTTTGAATTCCTTACGATAAAAATAATCCTTAATACATATTCTGAATTAGTCATCTAAGTAGTATGTGTGCATGGCAGTAAAATTGAAAGGAAATGATTTAAAGGAATGGTCAGAAAGGGTTCAATTAGGAATTATTGCACCTAGGTATATTAATCAAGGAATTACAAAAGTTATAAATGTCCTAATACCGTTAATAATATTATAATTCTTTGTCAGAAATTAAAAGATCGTTAAACTTTTAAAAACTGGAATTCTCCACATGTCGGAATTTAACAAAGACCAGATTAGCTGGTCTAAAACTATGACACGCATCCATGCATGCGCGATTTTTGTCGTTGTTGATTCACTATTACTTCTTTAAAACATTTTCTAAAGTTTGTCATACTTTTAAGACCGCTCGTATACTATGAGGGAAGAATAGATTAGTCATCTCTAATTCCTAATATTATAGGTAAAAAATATGTTTCGACTTTTGAAAAACGTGTATATATTTACTAGTCCCTGATCATATCAAAACTTTCCGCATACGCTGATTTGCCTTTTTATTATAAATCGGGAATAGAATTTGAGAAAACACGTTCATTTTTTTCATGTGAAATTTGATCTAAAAGTGAAAAACGAAACTATATGGTGTGAATTGTGAAATATTATGTTCATAATCTGCCTACAACGTGGAAAATGTGAAATACAATATATTAGAAATGAAATAGAGATACTCATAATTGATATAAATTGAAGTTTTGTTTGTTTTTATACCTGGTTTTGAATTAGAATATTCCTACCCATCTTAGGATCTTTCACAACTTTTTTGTTGAAAGCAATTAATGGAAGTGACTGGAGATCTATATCATTTTTTACATGTTGAGGCATTGCATGATGTCTTGAATGTTGGCTACTCCAGTAACAACCAGCAAGACCCAACAGCACACCTGCGAATTATTTAAATGATGAAAAATTAGATAAATATTGACAAGATAAGTTATTCTACATAACAGTAGCTGTAAATAAAAAAAATCCGACATTTTACCATATAGTAAAGATCGAATGACTCGATCCACTTTTGGCATTCCAAACAAAGAGTGGTGTCCCCCTTCGTGCATTACCCATCCAGAACGACCCATCCCCAAGAAAATGATGATAGTACCCACAATTCGGAGAAATAAATTTTGAGGATGCACAAGAAGTAAATACGTTCCCACAGAAACAAATAAAAGGATTTCACTTATTCGGAAAAAGACGTGCAACGGATCAGGAGTGAACAATCCTTCATTTAGAACTGCTTCGTACAATTCCATGAAATCTTTTGTTAGAGCGTCGTGTTTCCTTTGTTTAACTGCATCTATATAATATATATAGTAAAATGTAATTAAAATATAGTTAGGGATCGATCGCCCCTGCCTGAGCATAAAAGTTCTAATGACGTACACGACGTGGCTTATAAATGTATAAAAATGCGATTATTTTCGAAAATATGTACATTTCAAAAAAAGTGGCTTTTGCAGTTTTTAGTATATGCTAATAGGTAATTAACAATATATATATCAAATACCTGTCATTTCCCCTTATAGGGTAAAAACCCCATTTTATGTCAAAACAGGTTTGGATTTTTCATAAATTCTGTGACAACTCTATCAAGATGGTTGTATTTTTAGAAAATACTAGAAAGAAATTGGAAGGAGTACTTTTTTTCGCTTGGAGAATTTCGAACTGGAAGTGGGTGAAATTAAAATTCAAAAATAAAAAATGGATGCTTATTTCTTGTAACTTAGGAAATGCGGAAATTTCAAACATTTTAATAAAATCCCCGAAATACCTATAGAAAAACTGCATAGAAATAATATAATAAAAATATTATTACTCCTTTTTCTATTTATGAAGGTTCATCTAACGAATTTAGGATTGCATGTTGCCTAATCCTCAACGTAAAAAAATTGATATTTAGTGCGGTTTACAATTTACAACTATAATTTAAAAGTATTTTATAACAAACTTTTATAACTAAATTATTTTCAAAAGCTTACAATGAAATATTTTTACACCTACCAATTTTATCACTGTCATTTGGTTGTCTTTGCGGCAGAGATTTCATGATGCTCATTACTTTCTTTGTTGACCTTTGATGGAATTGTTGCACGGCAATTGTAGAATCTTCTCCTTTCGAAGTGTACATTTCTATTATTTTTCCTCCTGGATGTTTTTTAGCCCAATGAGTCACATCGTAGTAAATTCCGTCGTAAAGTAATTCCTTCTTCCCATCCATTTTGAGCGAGTCTTGAAATCAGTTTAGTAGCTTCAAAAGTTCATTTATTTTTCAATTGATATTGTAATAATTTTAAAATGTGAAACATTAAAATATCAACAAGTTGCACTTCATTTTAAATGATTTGTGAATAGTATTATTTGAACAAAAATTTCATTCAAATTAAATTAAGAATAAAACAGATCTAAATTTTTTTTAAAAAAAAATTATGGCTTGAACGATTAATGGTGATGAATTTACGCTTGCTTATTCTCCGCTTGATTCAACGCGGTGGTAGCAAGCTAAATAAGCTGAAAATAAAGAATTATTATGATCCTGTTGGATAACTATATTATATGTTTGTAACGGCACGAAGGTACAGACAATTTAACTCAATCTACGAACAACATATTATTATTATTATATAAAAGAGGAAATGAACTGACACGCGTCCTTAATACAAATATTTAAGTATCGCTTCTTTAACTCTTCTCTCACCATAATATTTTTCAACGTTTTCCCACTACCATGTAGTTGTAATTGCAACTATGTATTTCGTACTCCTGGATCAAGCATGCGACTAGTAGGGAACAGATGTTTACAATGATGCGCTAGAAAGTGTAATATAACTTTATGTCATATTTTTGATGAACTTAAACTTGAATTATTATTGAGTATTCTAAAATATTTTTGAATTAGAATACTCAAAAATATTGTAGAACACTCAAAAGTATTTTAGAACACTCAAAAGTATTTTAGAACACTCAAAAGTATTTTAGAATACTCAAAAGTATTTTAGAACACTCAAAAGTATTTTAGAACACTCAAAAGTATTTTAGAACACTCAAAAGTCTTTTAGAACACTCAAAAGTCTTTTAGAATACGCATTTTATATCACATTTGCACTACTTGTATCTGTGACCTTTTTTGGAGGGAGGAGGTTACTATCAGAGTTGAAAGAAACATTGTTAATGGAAGCGTCCCACAAAATCAATAATGTTATAGGAAATGATGGACCTAATACGTTGTAGTGCCAGGTCAGTTTTGATTTATTTTTAAATTCATAGCATCACTGAAAATTCACGGGTGAAAACGAAAATTACGGAATTTTGTGCAAAAGTATTTAACTTACAAATACAAAACGTTTAAACATTCTAGCTTGTGTATTTTATAAATAGCAACCTTTTTAAAACGATTTGGTTGCAAAAGCAACTACATAGCGGGGTACTTGTTAAAAGGAGTAGGTACATATTATTGCATGCATTTGCAAAAATCATTTTTCTGAAATATTGCGTAAGTACTTCCTTTGAAGTACATCTGTGTTAATTTAACTTGACATAGCTATTAAATATTTATGGCAAGTGAAAAATGAAGCTTCGTGTTTGACCTTTGGAATTTTTTCGTTACTGCGTTATAATATGTTAGAATGGGCAGTAGTGAACACAATCCCCCTAATATGCATGTTTATTATTTTCGGACAAAATATTCATTATGGTTGTAGTGCGTGTAAGCAAATTTTTTTATTAAATGGTCATCGCTTACAATTGTATAAAACCATATTCATTTATTTTCATGAGCCACGGGGAAAACGTACAGGGCAATTTATCATAATTAGGTACACATTATTATTTATATGTCTTACTATCTTACTCGCAATAAATATCGCCAAAGTGAAAATAAATATGACTCCTTGAGCTGTTTATGTAAGTATTAGATGGCGAACCAGTTCATTCTGCCGTAACGGCGATGGTATTTCCCACTTTGGGTTTTCTAGTTAATTTGCTTTTCTCAACAATCGTCATCGCCAAGGACAAAGTATATCCCTTTGCATTTTGCATACATATAATATTTGGTTACAAAAGCTTAAAATAGAACATACTTAACTCTTGGAGGATGTCTATAAAGTACACATATAGGCAGTAGATACAGGGTGTCTCAGTCATTGGTTACGCTAGTTAATACATGTTTCGCTTTGTTTTGTCTGATGATGAATTTGAAATTCGCTAGCCTCGAGGCCAGCGAATTTCAAATTCATCAGGCAAAATATAGCGAAAGGACTATTCATGTATTAACTAGCGTAACCAATGACTGAGACACCCTGTATAATAAATATGTGCTGTATCCAACCTTTTAAATACCAAAGTTTGGCTCCCAAACCCAATTCTCCATGCACATATTATTTGTCCAATGATTACCCGGGGGAAGTATTATCGCCGGTACATTGAATGTATATTGAATTTAGAAATACTGTTGAGAAGGAACGACCAATTTTACAAAGGATGTCTCTTTTCAACTTTTTAAAATAATTTTTTTTAAATTCACATGTTGAGCACATTAATTTTTTATATACCCTTGATATCCACGATAGTAAAAACACACAAAACAATTTGTTTTGAAACTTCATTTTTATAATGTATGTACAATAATCCAACTGAGTTTATATAATATTCAGATATAAAAGTGTATAAATTATTTCAGATTAAAGCACTATCATATTTATTCGTTATTTCATCTTGAATACCTAACAGAAAGTTTTCGAAACCCTCAGACCAAAAATGTAGTTACGAAACATACATGGGACTACAAATGTAGTCACTTCAGTATAACACCACAATTCAATTAGCTAGTTCGGTGTGTCCCAGGTTAATTGTGACTCAAAATAATTTATTTTTAGTAATAACTAAAAATATTTGGTGTATTATTCTATTTAAATCTATCTATAATACTACGATTGACTTAACAGATTTAATTTTTTTTGGATTAATACAATTTCTCTCCAAAGAAGTTTATATCGCAGAAAATAATTACACGCAATTTACTGACTGATAAATCGAATTTAGTTCATAGCAAGTTCCTTTGCGACAATCCCAAGATTGTCAAAACATTTCACAACGGCTTCGCTGTAGGAATACAAATGATATTTCAAATTATGTTTTTTGGCCAGAGCTTTGACTCGGTCCCGACACAATTTGTTTCTGTATTGAGGCATCGTTGGAAATAAATGGTGTTCGATTTGATAGTTGAGATTTCCCATCCAGTAATCAACCCATCCAAAATACGAAGAACGGACATTTGCTGTGTGAGATAAAGCGTACTCCACCCAATGTGTGGGTTCATCCGCCACATCCAAATAAGTGTGAGATAACATGATATTTCCAAGTAGATAAACAGTTGCCATCCAAAATACTATGGAATAGTTCATCAAACCAACGTTTAAGAAAATCATGTAATGCATGGACATAAACAAAAGTTCTTCGTATCTTCCTTTAACAATGCAACAGCGAGGATGAACGTACAATTTCCATGCAATGGCGATCAGCACTGTGTCAATGAGAATGAACAACCATTTCTGAAGAGCAAGAAAAGAAAAACAATTGGTTATTTTAGAACATTTTCTGTTTAGAAAATAATTTAAATGATTGAAACATAATTTATTAAGTAGCGGAAGCTACTTTATAGATATGATTGGTCTGTCTGTTCGTTGGCGCTATAACTTTAGTTTAGGATGCATTAACATAATTCGTTCAAACTTGGTATTATGCGATTTAGCAATACTAAATCACTAAATGTAAGTTTGGGTGATTATAAGGTACTTCATAAAAATAATTTGCCTCTGTACCTGTCAAATAACAAATGGGATAGCTGGCGCTACTATATTACTCTGTGTTGCCACGATTTGTTAATTATTATTATTATTATTATTTTTCCTTTTGCAGTTAAAAAATCGATAAACACAATGATTACTCTTAAGGGTGCTCAAGATCAACTTTCCGGTAATTATTTTTAGAATTGGTACGTTGTACAATATTTAGTTTAAAATAAAGAACTATTTAAAAATATTTTTAGGTTTGGTGTAAAAATTGCAGGGTTTGTTTAAAATTTTAATAAAGTGGGATGAAAAATACCTACCTGATTTTGAATTAGAAAAGTTTTGCCGTCTTTTGGGTTTTTGACGACTCTTTTGTTGAAAGCAATAATTGGAAGAGATTTCAGATCCACGTCGTGTTCAATGTGTTGTGGCATTGCATGGTGACGGGAATGTTGACTTGTCCAGTAAGAACCAGAAAGACCAGTTACAACTCCTGCAGAAAATTGTTAAAATATAACCAATAATTGTTTGAAATCGTTTTTCATGCATTTCATAGTAAATATTTATGTAGATTGCCTTTATATGATAATAATAGTAGTGTAACACATAGCTCGAAGTAAAGAAAATTTGCCTCCATTCTGTATCATTTGTTAGCATAATAATATAATCGTAAAAAATTATAAACTTCGTCGTAAAACAGATTTTAAAAAACTAGTCAAAAGAAAAAGGAGTGAAAAATAGTACCATACACATTTTACGATTTCATTGGCATTTCTTTCTATCTGTTCATGTGATGGAGGTATTTACAACATGACATCCACTTTATGAAATGCTGTCTCACATAATATTATAGCTGTCTTATTGTTAGATTTGTCTATACTTCAGTCATTTCAGTATCACCCAATCTTCCTTGTTCAATGCTTCAAAAAAGAGTATAAGATATGAGAGATTTATAGGACACACTATTTTTGATAATTACAAAGTGTCGAATCTTGAAGTTTATGGTCATAATTTCTGTTTTAACTATAATATTCTATAATACACATAATTGATGCTCTAAGTCCATTATTTACTATCTTATATCCATTTGGAAATTATTTATTGTCATTTCCTTGTAACACTTGAAAAAGTAACTTATACACACTACAAAGTGCTGTAAGTTAGTAAAACTTTAATTACATGCGATATAGAAGTCACTGCAAATAGTCTGCAAATAAAATACCTAATACAAAACGGGTATACCATACTCTTACCATAAAGTATAGACTGAATTAATTTATCCACTTTTGGTATTCCGAGCAATGAATTATGTCCTCCTTCATGCATTACCCATCCAGACCGACCGAATCCCAAAGCAAGAGTAAAAATTCCGATAATTCTTAATAATAGGTTTTGTGGATGTACGATGAGCAAATATACAGCCACACAAAGGAGCAAAATTACTTCGCTTATTCTTGACAGGACATGTAGTGGATCAGGTTTAAAATATCCTTCGCTTTTAAGCGATTCGTATAGTTGTAAAAAGTCTTTTGTGAGCGCCTTGTGTCTGTCAAGCTTTTCAGGAGCCATGTTCATCCCTAAAATCAGCATATTATCAGATATGTTATTCAGATATGTCAAATTATGTTATTATTTAAAACTTATTAATGTTAAGGGACCGGACACACAGTGCCTGTTAAGTTTTTCATAAAATCATTAAAATTAAAATCACCTTGGTGAGTTTATGCTATTATATTCAACGTGTGGCCAATCCCCTGTTTAAAATATTTGCAAAATATGGTGGGCGGGGTTTCGGAAAAATGACGTAACTTGGCGACTAAAATATAATGGGATTTTGATTTTTTTGAATTTCAAATCGCGATTTCATTGGTCGAATTTTTTAAGTTGCCAAGAAACGTCACAACTATTTTTGAATTGAAGGATTGGCCATTCCCTTCTCATATATATTATTATAGTTTCTTTGATTATATTTTGAGAGAGCGTGTATATATTATGAGATTTGTAATTTTTGGCGGTTTTTACCCAGTTACAAAAACATGAGATTATGGACCCCCTCTCCTTATACAGACATCATACTTTAAATTTCAACCCCGTAGTTTATGGGCATTCATTTAATTGAAAAGGCATTGATGTTTGTGAATTTATATAACAACATTTTATTTTAAATACTCTTTTAACCGCTAATAGAAAAACTGAATAGGGTCCTTTTCTAAAGGTTCTGAATCCCCTGGGTTCATTTCTAGTAACTAAAGTTAAAGATGCAGTTCCGATTCAAAAATTAATCATTGATTTTAGGCATTGTGTGCAACCAAGGTGATAATGCAGCCTGCCCTTTAATAATTACATTTCTTCGATTATATTTCCAAAACATTAGAAATTAGCGAATTTTGTATGTAAAATTTGCCTATATACTTTTTAATTAGCAAATGAAGGTAAATCAATATTTATAATAAACGAACCTTTGATATCGTTTTGATTTGCTTTTCTGTGGGGTAATGATTTCATGATGCTCATGACTTTCTTTGTGGATCTTAGGTGGAATTGCTGAACTCCAATTGTCGAGTCTTCCCCAGTATCCGTGTACATTTCAATAACTTTTCCACCTGGATGTTTTTTAATCCATTGAGTAACATCGTAATACACACCGTCGTAAAGTAACTCCTTCTTCCCCGCCATTTCAAATAAATAAATTAAATTTTAATTCTCAAATTAACTTTCTAAATCGTTTCGTGAGTTTTTGAATCACACTTCACGATACTTGTCTCACTATAAAAAATTTCACAATGTTTCCCCCTATCTGAGAAACCAAGTAATTACAATGTATTTTCGTTTCACAATTAATCGTTTACGAATAATGCCATAAATATTTAAAATCTTTGCTTGGTAGAAACAAATGAAATGAATGTTTGTTGGTTTATAGTTGTGAATATAATGGTACGTTGTTTAAAGCAGGCTTAAAAATTAAGCATAATTAACGCATGATACACAATTACATATTATCTTAACCCTTTGTAAGAGGAAGCACATTTTGCAGGATATGAATTACATAACGTGAGATTATTGCAGGAAGTATGTACATATTTGGAATGCTTGTCTAGCACTTACTGTACAGTAATATACCCGTGAGAAATTTTCTACTGCAAAGGAACCAATGGGTATTGTGAGAAAATTCAAAGTTCAAGTTGACAAGTCAGCCCAAAGCATGCAACTACACACTAAACAAGGGAGACAAAGGTAAATTGTATCATACAAAGCACAGACAGTACAAAGCCACACTAATGCATATGCAATGTAGGTAGCAGAGTAGTTTGTATACAATGAAACCTACCGGGTGACTTTTTGAATGTAGCATAAAAAAATATTCTGATTTGCTGTGATAAGCTGAGTAGCTCAAAGAGCATTACTTGGAGAACCTGAACATTATTATATCGAACTTCTCAAGTTAAAAGAGGCAATTAGTTACAAGAAACTACAATTGATTGAGAATTAAAGATCTATGTGGTATATACAATTATACTCTTTGATTTGATAAGGATCGATGATGGCTCTATACGTAGTATAAATTGTAATGTAACAATCGGAACACGAAAAAGAGTGAAATAATATTAGGTAGTGTGTATGCTATTTTAGCAAGGGAATTGTCTGGGTAGTCGCCTATTGTTTTAGACAGATTTTAAAGAGAAATAAAGGTGGTCATCTAACAGTTAGAGCTATGATCAAATATATATTTCGGGCAGGGTTGCGGCATGCAAAATTGCACTTGAAAAATAGACTGTGAAAAATTGGAAAAAAAGTGCAATTTTGCAACTG
>JAQFYB010003462.1:0-19355 GCA_034694085.1 Pogonognathellus longicornis | reverse complement strand
TTTTGAGACAGGTCTAACTAAGGCTTTCTCCAGCCCATGTAAAATTCCTATTCCAGTGTAGATGAATCACGCGGTATTATGTGTAGGGCTACTATCACCCTTTAAACACATTATGTTCTTTCGGCATCTCGAAAACGAAAGGACATAATGGACCAGCGACAATGTTTTAGGAAATCTTTTTTTCTTTCGAATGAACTAAATTAAACCTCTGTAGGTTTTATGGTTTTGAAGTACCAATCGATTTACGAAGAATTCCGGGCTGTTTGATTCCGGGCTGTTTGATTCCGGGTATTTATGGTTTATTGATTAATTATGATAACTTTGATAGGATGAAACATGCGACTGACAAGTACAGTACAGTCAAGCAAATGCAATTGATTATGTATACCTATGTAGTTTCATACCTAGTTAGATATTGAGGAAGTTTTGCTTTTCCAAAACGGGCCAAATAAAAATGGATGCAAATGATTTTTTTGATTTGTGTGGCTAATATTTATTTAATTATACTTTCACTGTACTTTCACATGTTCACAATTGACAACTTTCACATTTGTTTTCTTTGCTAAACTAGATCGAGTAGTAGTACATTTACATCATACATTTCCATTATTTCCAACCTAAATTGTTTTTCCCTACACTATAACAAGACACTGCAGTTGCAGTAGTATGCAGTACAGTAGTAACACTAATTTCCCTTATTTCTAAAACGACATTTTAGTGTTTTTAGTTCCGTTACTTTGTTATTACTCATTTCCACATTTCCCCACTAACTTAACGTGTCTCTATATGTAAACATGTACGTTTGTTTCTTTTCACAACAACCAAAACATTTAGCACTGTTAGCACTAGCAGCTAATTAGTATACACATGGTAATATCTCTCGAAGATAAGTGTACTATTCTTTCTGTCTGACACGACAGTCTTTGATAGTAACAATATAATATAGTGTAGGAATTAAGTATTGTTTTAATACAGAATTAACATGGGGTTGTTGCAGTTTGATGTGGGAATTGGTGGCAGTAGTAGTTAAACATAACATAATTATTAATGTAATATATTATGGATATGTACAACTAGAATCATATTATAATGCTACAATGTAATGACAATATATGATACAATTATTATTAATTTAATAGTAGTTTTAATGGTAATAGAGTAGGAAAACAGAAATTTTACATCACAAATCACAACAACGTAGTAATGGTTAATAATTAAGTGTATAGTCTGTTTACAGTTATCATATATTATAGTACAGCGATAATCACTCTGGACATTAATAAAATCTACTATGTTACCGTTACTTAGTTTTTATTTATTTTAGCTGTAATGTACCTTTACAAATGCAATTATGTAGTTCAACAAATTCAACAATTATGTAACAACCGTAAAGTACAATGGATTAAATGTATAGATGACAAATACAATGAATATTTTCATTGTCCCCCTTCATTTATAGACTATCGTAGAATATTGTAAGTATAAACAACACATAGCTCGCCAGGTCCACATTTTCGAGGTAAATTGGGTTTTCTTGTATTACTCCATCATACAACTTCAATTGGAGTGATTGATGCATATGAAAAGTCATAATTATAATACAAGTTTAATGAAGTTAATTAAATTGTTGAAGTAGGTTAGGTTTCGTCATAGCATACATAATTTGCACTGCATATTAATCGTTTTATAATAAAGTTTTTTAAAATCTCTGTTGTAATGTAAACTATGTGTAACTGTAAAGATACATTTTCAAGACATTATACAAATTATACAATTTCCTCAAGTATGTAATTGGAAAAGCGAACATGAAAGAGTACGAAAAGCTTTTTCGAAAATCACCTTTTATTCTAAGCATGGTCTGTAAATTTTCCGACAAACCCACATTAAAATCTATCGTTATTTTAGTCGTCATGTCATAAGGAAATCCAGAATTGATAATGTCTCATTGCAGCGGCACCCCCGCATGGAAGTCTACATTGATTTGGTTGATTATTTATTTAATTTATTTCTATACACGTAAATACTTGTCAGTATCATTCATTTTCTGTCCTGTACTTTTGGAGGCAGGATAGGAGAGTAGGAAACAACAGTCTAAAACTATAGAGAATCAGTTTAGAGTTACACACACTGCTTCACTTCCACTGATTTTTGCAATAGCAGAATAATGAATATGCTGACACTATCACCCATAAAATATCTACGGTACTTAAAATTAGTCGTGTTATAATATTAGACTCTGTTCACCTATCCCCTATATACGATATTACTTTTCCGCTACTCAGAAGTATAACAGTATGTAAATGGTATTGTTGTAAAGTAATAATACTAAGGAAATAGGATAGGTTCAGAATATCGTTACATTTTTGTATTCACCATTGTTTTGAATGGATATAGAGATGTGTGTGTAAAGGATTGGTCTGACGGCATGCCATGCTCCATTGGCGTTCCCCACATGGAACAAAGCACGCATATTATATTATATCGTTTATATTAATAATTAAATGCTACGGATAATTCTAAATCGACAGGATGAAAAACAGAAATTAACACAGGACCATTGCAGCATACCATTATTCTGACAGGTACACTCAATGGGTGGTTGTTAGTTGTTGTATTACAAACCTATTAAAACATTGCAATTTTGTATGTGAGTGTATGCGCATAGTGTGTTTAGTTTTCTAAGGTAGTTTAGGTAGGATATAGGTAACAATATGCATTCAGTTGTTTTTTTTGGGTATGTATTTGTATTTCTGTACGCAATGATATAATTTTTGATATGGTATCGCTTGCAAATGATTCTTTGTTTCTCTCACTCATCATAATTTTACATATACAAAGGTATATTGTTATTTACCGGCTATGGTATGTCAGCTAAAGTTAATTCGCTGTTTTCAAATCTATTTTACAATTGCTTTGTGCTCCCTCTGACTTTCTTTCCCCACCGGTAAAACTATAACTACAGTAAAAAAGTGCACAGCTCCCGTCTAGTCTCTAAGTCTTATTTGCATACGTATAAGTTTAGTATGTGTGGATACGGAACATTGTGTGCTTCATTTATTGCAACACGATATTTCGTATGGTATATAAGGTACTACCTTCTACGTATATAGATAATATGCATCTTGTATATTGTAAGTCTGTTGGGGAAACACTTGTAAGTCAATTAAAGTTAAGTCTGTTGTAGGTTAATGTAATTATAAGAACATTGTATACTATTGAATAAGAACTACTGCATATATTTATAAATACTATATTGCACCTGAAACCAAACAGAAAAACTAAAATGACAAACAATGTCGACGAACTCGGCATGAACACAATACAGAGCTGGTAGAGTAAGGATACTATGATGATAATTATAAGTGTAACAAACAAATCTAAAACTGAGAAATCTGGAGCAGTCTACACTCTGTAATAACTTGTAATGTAAATGTATTGTGTGAATAATAATAAATTGAAAATATTAAATACATTGTACTGCGCTACAGAACTTACAAAAATGCTAGACATTTTATTCATAGCAATGTCCGCTCTATTTGTGCTATTCATTGAAAATAAAATAATAGCAAAAACAAAAATAAAGTCAAAACGTACGCGGGAAGCGCACACAATGACGAACACGAATAATTGACAGACAAAACGTTAAACGGGAAGAACATCGGGAGAAATTGCGAGTCCGAGCAAGTTTGAAGAAAGAAAAACGAAAGAGGATAAAATATTGTGTCCACAAACACAGAAATTGTACAGTCACGGACAACTACAAACTACGTAGCTCTATGTTTAATGATAGTTTTATATTCGTTTGATTTGATTGGCTAAGATGTGATTGATGTGTTTATAAATATTCGTTAATGATTCGGTCGATCATAATTAGGTCTGTGGTGGAAATCCCGCTCAGGAGAATCTTCATGCTCATCGTCAGTCATGACGTTGACGAGATCTCCAACGGCTTTGCCTAAATCACCCGCTCGGTGTAAAAGATCTTCTACGCTGGCAGTTGCTGCGACATAACCAGGCGTTGGAGGAGGAGGTCGCTCGTCAAGATATGGCGTGTTCGACTGGTGCCACTGTCCCCCTGCACACATCACAATAAGTTTCACATGTATTTAAGTTAATCGACCACTCTCAGATCCACATAATCCTACCTGTCTGATAGGTTGGGAACGTACTCAAAATTAAAAAAAATAAACTGAATATGAACCTGCAGGTGCGTCGAAGTGACCATTGGCTCTCTGGGGAAGGGGAGAGTCCATGGCTAGTTCGGCCGCAACAACCGACTTGCTTTGAAGTGTTCCAGTCTTTGAAGGTGAATTTGGCTTTGGCTCATCCAGCAATTGCCTGAGTCGTTGCAGTTGTGCTTCCAGTTGCCGGTTGTGATCTTCCAGGATTTGCATTCGAGCTTCAAGTCTACCCTTGTGCTGCCGCAACAGTCTGGCTTCTGCCAATATATTGTTGTCGTTGGAATCTATGGAAGAGAAAATATTGCGTCCACTTCCTCCGGTGGAAGTGCCGTTGTTAGCACCCGTGCCTCCTCCATTCGTCTTTTCAAAATTAGCATCGTCCGATGGCGTTGTTGTGGTATGACCGTTATTTTGAGTTTTGCACTTCAGGCGGTCGTACTCCGCCTGAAGGGTGGCGTTTTCCTCCTCAAGAGCTCGAATAACAGCTTCCAGCTGTTCTGACTGCTCCGCATCAATAGCGGCAACAATTTGTATTGGACTTCGCGGAATCACTCCATCGCCTCTTGTGAGGGATTGGCAATATTGAGCTATAAGACTGTGTTCGTCCTCTCTGTACAAATAGGAAAATCACTATGAATTTGCGAAAACTGATAATGCGTGAATTTAAATGTTCAATATAGTTCTGAGAGTGACTTACGAGTCGGGTGTGGAATTACTTCTATTTCGGATTTCAACATCGGCTAATCGAGTTGCGTAGGTGTCAACTCGGGAGTGGATATCCGGTGACAAGGAATGTTGTGGGGATGGGGCAGGAGATTCAAGCATGTCTCCTTCAAGTACTGTTTGTACAGGTAGGTAGCCCAATTTACGGTGTTTCTGTAATGACCTCTTGGATTTGAAACGGTTTTTGAGAGCTCGTGTAAAGTCTCGAACGTCTTCTCCCGAGGTTGACTGAAATGAGACATAATAATGAAACATTATTACACTTGACAGTGACTAAGAACTGCAGTTTAAACTTAAAACGATAATCAAACTTACCTCTGTACAATACTCTTGCATAGGATGAGTGAGTTTATGATTCTTCGCTTTCTTACCACTAAAGAAACAACTTTGACACATGTCAAAATTGAAACACTTCAAGCACCGATACCTTTTGAGACAAAAGTCGATTAATAAGAGTTTCCAATACGTGAGTGTCAAATATTGAGAAGCTAACTCAACTTACCTAAGTCCTATGATGGGGACTTGTTTACAGACATTGCATTTCGCTTGATGTCTTGCACCTTCTGCAGCAGCAATTCGATGTAATACTGGTAACCATACTAAACTCTGAGGCTCTTGTTTCACCCATTCAAGAAAATTGGCAGCCTAAATACATTATTCGAAATTGTTAGAATTTTAAAATACGGTTGTAGCTTGAAAGAAAATGAATATGATATTAAAATTGAGTCTTGCTTCAATGGTCGTTTTGTCTTTTCCAGCCTTCTCAAAGCAGCTACGCACCGAAGGCTCAATGTTTGAGCCACCAAATGCGGCTACTTCTCCCAATTGCCTTGGAATCTGTTGGAATTCATAACATATTTCTTTACAATTTGCTAGTCTTTCATAAAAAGTTCTTACTGAAAAATGAGACTCACCTGCATACAATCGTGAAGTAGCAGACCAAGTTTTCGCTGATCAACTTGTTTCGTTACATCCGCAACCAAACGAAATAGATCTATTGAAAAGTGGTTCATAATATCTAGATTAATTTTTCTGAATAAATAAATGATTAAGGAAGGAATGTGACTGGTCGTGAATTTCTTACATCGAAATTTATCTTCCATTGGCCCTTTGGACAAAAGCACAATGCCAATTTTAAAAGAGAGATTACGGATCTGTCCTGTTCTCTGACTATCAAAAACATTCAGAAGCCAATTAAGGGCCATGTCAGTGACAAATGGGATATTAATTGGAGGATCCGGAACAGCAGATGCTGATTTCCCTGATGTGGTGAGAGTGCCATAATTCTGTACAGGATTGTTGTAGAGTGTATTCAACGTTGAAATCATATCCGGCACATCAAGCAGTCTGTCATTGTGACCCCGAAGTCCCAATGAATCGAAAGTATCAATCACACTTTTTAATGGAAGCCTATCCACTGTAAGAAAAAAGCAATTTCGTTAAAAATAGTATTTTTCATTGCAAACACAGTAATAATACTCCATACTTCAATTTTGAATTTCTTACGTCGAATTTCTTTTTGTACCGCTCTTAGTTTAAGCGCAGTCCGATATGCAGAGAAGCGTACATCATTATACTCCGTGAGAGAATTTAAAAGTTCTGACATGTGTGGATGGTCCCACTGCGTTGTTTCCGTCTCATGACTACACAAAATACATAAAATCCAATTACAATTTTTCACAACGTGCCAATTTCCGACAAACGTAAACCCCCACTACAGTTATTAACATCGCATTCCTCTTATTATCCTTCCCTGCATAAACATAGGGCATTAACATTAATCACAAAATTGACTAAATGGTCATAAAGTAATTGAACGACTATATCGAAGCTTGGGGTATAAGATATCAGAAATCTGTGCAAGAGAAGTGGAGTCTCGCATGTGTTTTATTCTTCGCATAAATAAGAAATACGAGAAACTCAATTTGTGGATGATTACAGTCTACACGAGAAAACAATACAAAAGGGCTAGCAAATAGCCCAGCCGAACTTTTTTGTGTTAATATCGATAGAAACAACGGAATAAATTATGCAAAATGGAAAATGAAATGATGACGTTTACGAGGGAAATGATTTAGAGGCGAGTGGAATTATGAGCGGGTCAATTCTGTCGATAATAACTCACTTGATGTAATAAGGCACTTTGGCCGGAGTGAGAGCTCGCTCCCACGGCGGGTCGACGGATGCTTTGCTCGAGGGCGGGATGACAGCAATGACTGATGCCACTGAAGAACCACCTCCAGCCATTGTGGCCAACTCGTGCTCTCGCTCTTCCACATTCTGTTGAAGATTCTTCAGTCTTACGTTGAGGTCGTCCAATCGACTTACATTCGTCCCTGATAACATTACATTCGTCGCTGCAAGGATACCCGCTTGCTCATTTATGTCGTTTACGGCTCTCTGCGTAGAGCTGATGTGTTCTCTGAATGTCTAAAATCAAATGAAAACATTTTAGTTACATTTTGCCGTCTCAATTTACTCTTTTTCATGGAAACGCTTCGTCAGGGCACTCCAAGTAGACAATAATATTTGTTTTGCACCTTGAGCTGATCCAGAAGGGTTGATTTGTCAGCCGCAGCCGCAATTGATGGCCATCGAGTTTTAATTGCTTCCGCAGTGGCAAGACGTGCAGATCCATCATCCAACATTTGCTGAAAACCTTTCATTCGCTGGAGACAAAATTTGAAATGAACATTAGTCTTGTTTAATTCCTTGCGGATTTGATTTAAAATTGCATTAAAAAGCAGCTGGGAGTAAATGGAATGAAGACACAAAATTGAAAAGTTTTTAGTACCGTGATGGTATCCTCGAGGCGAACTTGCCAATTGTCGGAACGACTTAAAAGAGTAATCCATATTTCAGACAATTTGGCTACTTCTCTGCGAATACTTCTGGTAAGTTCTCTCGCGGCTGCTTCCGCATTTCGGAATCCTCTCATATCTCCGTCAAAATCCCTTCCGGCTAAAAACCATAAAAGTGTCTCACATTTCTCAATCGAGTTTCTCAAATCCATGCAGCACAATCCACAAACAAAATTCATAAACACACATCAGCAAACAAAACACTTAATATGCAAATGCCCGCCTACACATTATAAAATAACTGTTGGTCGGCTCTTTCTAATACTCCACACTTACACATTAGTGCAAACTACAAAAAGAGATGATTACTGTAATCCTGTGTACTTTTGCATCAGGACCTTTTATGGTTTACAAGCCTAATATTTAAAAAGTCTCTCTCAAATGTAGTTGCAATACAAACAAGCTTTCATTTATTCGTTAAAACAAGTTGGTCCACTTCCACGTTATTTTTTGTGCTTCGAATAGCTGTTAGCTATCATTTGGTCGTTCGTTCACAAACACAAACTCCTTGTGCGAGAATTTTGTTGTGAGCAATTGGTTGACTGCAGTGCACAGCGCACGACTACTAATAATAACAATAACAATTATGAACCTTGTGAAAGAACAGTTTGCCACTCCAACTCGTATTTCAAAGATCGTTGGCAGAGTGGGAATAAACAGAGCCCTATGCAGAACATAACAGAATTCAGTATGTATGGAGAGTATTATGTCAACATAAATCTTCTATTAAGAATCTCTCCTGTATATGAAATGCCCCCCTCGAGAGCCTTTTCCATACGATCCCAACCCATTTGTATAATGAGCGCTGGACTCTTTAACGTCTGCATTACGATGAAATATTAGAAGAAAAGCACTTCATCCAGTTTTCGCTTCACCATCATTTTTATTGCTACTGTCCGCTCTTGCACACTACACGCTAAACACTACACTCAAATGGATAATCTCCGTTCAACCATCGCCATAAGAATATTCTGCTCCGCTTTCTTCATCAGTCCTATAGATTTACACAACCCTACAACAAATCTAAACGCGACACTCCTACAATAAAATCCAAAACCTTAGCAAACATTTCCAAAATCAATTACAACTTTTGGGGACAATTTTATTCAACTATACTATAGGTATACTCCTGGTATCACAACACGAAAGACGTACAGCTACATCCACAGCTACGGTTAACTATGTAAGAAATTTTGCATCTGTAAATGTTTAAGGGTCAATATCGAATTTCGTTCGTTATAAATGCTATACCTACAAGGTATTACTAGAATTTCGCATCTGGCCCAACCAAAAATGGAAAATGCGAGCAGAGAATGAAAAAGTATTTAGAAACTGTAGATTACAAACTCCGTCATAATAATCACTTTACTTTGTGAAGTGAAGTTCATAATATTATATCAGATATACAGAGTGAATCGATGCAACAATGCTAATAATTGCTGCTAAGACCAATTTACTAGGACACTGACTAAATGGTTGGCAAATGATCATTTACAATTGCAAGGAAAAATGAGTTTTTACATAAAAAACCAATTGAGTATTTGTACAAGGAATATTATGAGTTTACCTTCATTATCACTAGCGTCAGAAACAGGAGGTTCGTTAGCTACATGCTGTCTGCCACTAATAAGATTAGTCTCCACAACAGGTCGTTTGGCCTCTAATTGTCGTCTGAATGAACGGTGATCGTCCTGGAAAATGTAAAAATCATATTGTAAATAATTGAGTTGTATAACCAATGTACTTGAATCACTCTAAACGAGATATAACTTACAATTTGTTTTTGTAGTGTCCCCACATCTCCGGCTAAGGGTCCCAATGAAGTCAATTCCGTGTCTTTCCTGATTACCCACTCAATGAGTTCCCTGAGAGACATTAGGAGTGCATGCCAATGTTCTGTATTGCTTTCCAATCGATTTCTGCTCCAAAAATGTTGCAAAAGAGACATCAATGCAATTGCTATTTATTTTTCATACAACGCATGCAATTATGACGAAATGCATAATTTAGCCGAATTGGACATGATTGAGTTGCGTACCTTATTGCCATAGACCGCTGTTTTAGAGCATGCCATCGTTGATTCATTTCATCAAGTCGGTGCATCAAGGCGGCCGCATCCTCAGGTCGATCCATTCCAGATGCAACGGATCGCCCCGAACCTCCAAGAGCTGCAACAGTGGCCGCATGACTTTCTAATTCTGTTTGTAACTCCTGCAAACGCAATCATTAACATAAAATCAATTTCAACTCAACTGCTATACTAGCAACCATAATAATAATTAGTGGATCAGCATTTCACGTAAGTCCCATGAGCAGCGCATTAAATGATTGAGTGATGATAGTCAACAGTGACAAGTAAAGGAGGAGAAATGACAATTAATTATGAAATGAAGCAAGAACCTCTTCAAAGTGTCTGAGCATAAAAATGACTCTAAAAACGAGGAAAATGTATCTGGCATCTTCTCTGCAGCAAGTGATGCGAATTCTTCTGTCCCTTTTGAGGATGGAGAGTTCATCGATGCCAACACGTCGCAGCGTTTGTTGAACACGAGGGTCGCCAAAGAACCAATCCTGTGCAAAAGTTCGTCTGTGACGATCCAAGTGAGGTTTGCCTCTGCCGCCATGGACTTTGGCTTTCCTGGGAGGATGATAATGCGGCGGGTAATAGCCAGGCGGGAATCTTCCCCTGAAACTTCCCCTACTGTGACTACTGGAGGGCCCTGGTGCAAGAAGGGCGGCAGTGGAGGACGACGTTCGAGTGACGAGAATGCCTCGTGGGTAGTAAATATTACTAATATTGGTACCGGTAGCGGTGAGATCAGAAATTCTGGAATTCCTCAATGTAGGTCTACCACTGGTAGAATAACTGGACGTAGCGTAACTAAAACTAATACCCGGGTAGAATAATGGCTCTTTGGTCTCACTATCTTCTCCTATGCGACTTGCTATTGCTATTCTAGTATTTGGTATTTCTATTTCGGATTCTGTGTACACGGGCGGAGTGGGGGTGCTGCGGGCATAAATATTGGAAATGGCAGTGGAGGTGGACACGGTGGGGGAGAGGGAGTGGGACAAGGATAGCTCCGCTAAGAGGGTTGGCAGTGTGACTGTCGAATGCGAAGACCCTGGGGGTATTTCCACATCGGGACGAGGGTATTGGAAGTAGGAGCCTGAAACGGGTAGCACGGGTGGAGACGGAGTGTCTCCGTTGGCATGCTCAGGTGGCACATATTCGTAGAAAGAGAAGGACTGTCCGTAAGGATGCGGGTGGTGACGAACACCCGGAGGTATTCTGGAAATTCTGGAGGTTGAGAAATAGGCGCTGTCCTCCACATCCTCCTCCTCAGCCTGAGCGGAGTCGTGGACAGGTCGTCGTTGAGTTCGTATCGTGACGTCGCTTTCGAAGAAGTCGGAATGAGAATGAACACTTGCCCTGTAGGGGCCATGAGACTGGAAATGAGTAACAATGACTTGAGTCCCTGAGAAATACTTGGAGGTGCTTCCGTGACCCCAATTCCAGAATTTGAGCTGGAGGGGCACGGGAATTGCTCGAGCCACGCATTCTTCGCCTTCTCCGCCTTCTGCTCCAACCGTCGTGGCAAGAGTAGCCAAACTGGAGCTCTTTTCTGAATCTCTGTCTGTCCTGGAAACAACTCCTCTCTGAGAGTGTAATTTTTCGGGGTAGGGAGGGGGAGACCCCCTCCCTCGTGCAAAACGTGATCTCAACAGTGGAACTCATGCATCGGGCAGTGCACTTGAACCTCCACTCTCTCTCTCACTCTCAAACACAATTCTTTTCACGAAACTCTTTGCTCTCGCTTTCTCCTCTTCATCCTCAGTCAGCTACACGTCCTTGGCCCACCGATTCCCACTTCTCACACAACCACTCCTCCGACACTCATACTTATCATCCCCGATTCTTAATCCTTCAAACTAATTGCTCTCCAAAACTCACTCGCTCTTTCCCTTCTTCCAATTAACAGCTTCGCTTAATTTCGCCCTCAGGTAAGGCACAGTCGTTTAATTCAGTCAACGTCAGCTCGCAGTGTTCCTTCACTTACAACAGAAATGCTCAAGACTTAGCAAATAATTTTCTTTTCGAAAAGTTTGAGTTTTTCTCTATTTTGCCTTTTCGAGAGTGAAACGAATGTTCAAGTTTTCTTGATGTTGACTCATGTGGCCTGGAGACAGACACCTCACCTCACTCTTCCAGCTCTCAAACGCAAATAAACTCCTTAAGAAAAGAATCATTTCGTTTTTAACGCATAAACTCCATAAAATCTGTCCTTATTACACACGCAAGTTGTTTTTCTCCGTGTCTCTGACTCTGACACACATCATACGAGTAGCTCAAGCGGTTTGTGTGGTGGTATGGTATTTGCTCTTACATACAGCACTACCTTCTATAACGATATGACTGACTTGTACGTGTACGCATTTGCGTCAATTCTCCATACATTTACATTTACCTAGAACTCTGAGCTGCGTATGCCACAAGGCTTTTTAGCACTCTGTCCCATTTTTCGTGCAATAAATCCATTTCCCAGTTCTCTGTCTGTTATTTCCCTCATAATATTCATCATAATCTTTACAACTGTATACTTTAGCAGTAGAAAAACTGAGTTACTGCTAATAGAAGACATTTACAATATCTGACTGAACAGAAAAGCACACTCTGGCACACACAAAACAAAACAGTATCGTACAACACGTACATGAGTCTTGACCAAATAAGTAAGGCAAATCAACTCTCTCAATCTCTCTCCCTACATTTCATTACTTGCCATTTTTGTATAAATATTTAACATACACACACACTTCGACAAGTCTACAACTACATGCCAAAGGAAAGAAGTGTAATAAAAGTCTTACAAGCTTTGGCGTGTTATTATTATTATGGCGCATATGATATGTTACGCATAAACAAAACAAAAAATTTCTTCAGATCACAGATACGCTCGCGTCATCCTCTTTCCTCAAAACACACACTCCTTCCCTTACAATATTCCCCAAAACATTCACACAACATGTCTGTCTAAAATCCACGCTTGTAAGGGCTAAAACTCTTACACGCAGCATTCCCTTATATATATACATCTAAGAATGATGTGAATCTGTTACTATTACCATTTCATTCCATTATATATCACATGTAAGTGTATTATATACCCAGCTGTACGACTGTTTGGTAGTAAAAAGTCAAAGCTTGGATGTTAACTCACATTTGACATGCATTCCTTCAATTTTACGATAGAATTCTTAGACTGAGTGAAATAAAGTAGTAGCAATGGCAATAGCAAGCAAAGCAGCATAGTGTTATGCAGACACAAGTGACTGATGCTTAAACAACATCCGTAAGTTGAAAAACACGAAGAGACAAGGACAAGAGATATTCATGAATTTGTGTTCATCGTTTTAACTAGTTTTACTTAGCACCTCCTACTGTCTCCTTAAGCGAACAAAGAATTTCTCCATAAGTCACTTGACCCAACTCAAAATAAAGCAGCATTTCTATTCCCACTCCATTATGTATAACTACTGTTTTATCTGCTCCCTGTAATAAACGCACATAGCAATCCATTGCGTTGCAAAGCTTAACGATACAATAAAATATGTTATCTTCCACAGACACACTGTCTGCTACCATAATCATGAGAATTTTAATCGTATTTAGGAACTTCAATGTAGAGAAAGATAAGTAATGTTTTATTTTGTACAATACGTAGTAGGATCGAAGCAAGTCGTGCACAGTGGACAGGTTGCCCATTAAACAACATAAAAGGTAAGAAAGAAGGAAATGAATGAGCTCCTCGAGATTGTGTATGGACGAAGAAGAAGGAGAAGTGCAGTAAAACTAAGTTAAGAGATCTTTAGCATTCAGATGACTCCTTGGCATGGCACAAGAATCTGTGGAGAATGAAGGAAATGTGTGCTAGCCATAAAAACAATCGCACCCGTCAAGATAACCAGTTAATTTGCATGAGAACAAGTCAAGACTCGACAGACTCAAGTAGTGGATCGTTTGTGTGTTGCATCGGATGACGATGCTCGCGCCTTTACCTCGACTTAACCTCCGTCATAAAATCACGAATGATTGAAATAACAATTAATCAAAGAGCCCTGGAGGGAGAAACCTCAAACCCTTCCTTGTCGCAATCCTCGCCTCCTTCTCCCTAATCTCCGCAGTTTAAACTTATACTCCTCTCATAGCTCCACTCGAGCACTCTCTGCATCCCTCTCCCTTACTGTTTCTCCCGCATTCTCGTCCACACAGAATAAACTAAATACTACTCCAAATCTAAATACAGTGTGGGAATAATGCTGTGCGATAAAGCTCAACGAATGAATTGAAATGGAATGAAGTGACTGC
This sequence comes from Pogonognathellus longicornis, assembly GCA_034694085.1. Classification (NCBI taxonomy): domain Eukaryota; kingdom Metazoa; phylum Arthropoda; class Collembola; order Entomobryomorpha; family Tomoceridae; genus Pogonognathellus; species Pogonognathellus longicornis. Next base: position 5,220 of record JAQFYB010003462.1, on the reverse strand, counting down.
CGGAATAATTACACGAGCTCAGCAGGAAGTTTCTCATTTGGGTGTATATCTCATGCAGGTGAATGTGTTTGAATCATTTGTAGATTGTAGAAGTACAAGTCAAGAATTAGTGGATTTGCTATACGAGTGAGTCTTAAATTATTATTATCGCTCCGAAAGAGGAGAGAGACGGAGCCCAGAGCATTCCCCACAACGGGAGTACACCCAAACCCAAATGAAATTCACCTTGACATTATAACCTCTCTCGGTGTATTCGGAGCACCAGAATACAACACTCATAACTACCATGTTTTATACTCGCATTGTTTAAGTGAGACACAACGGGTTTGTCTGCCTCATGTGGACGGAAAATAGTGTAAAGTCATGACGTGACATGAAGATAACGTAACAGTACACATCCAAAAGTTAATCTTTCATTCATTTCCATTAATACGCTGTAGCAGCACAATTTAATCACGGCACAAAACAGAAAGCGGCCTAACATCCTTATACGATATGTGTATTACATACAAGAATATCTCACAACACATCAACAGTGTTCTATTACTATAGCCAAAAATTCTAGTAATTCAAAATGTAACATTTAGCTTAGGTGCACGTAGATCTTATACAACTCAAAGAACACACTAATCGCAATCAACGAGCGCAGCGTCAGCGACTGAATGGAAAAGTGATTTCTGAGTATTACATTATTGGAGCCCCAGGCGACACTTTACTAATGCCACTATCGATAATACAACAACTCAGAACATTTCAGTTTACGACTTCATCAATTCAAATCATATTTCATAGCCACCTCACCTCACACAACTCACAGGTATAAAAACTCTGCACACACTTACATGCTTGTAACATACGTACCTGTATGTTTATATTCAAGCAAGTTGTCGATGATTGTTACGTTTATGACTATGTCCTATACTGTAATCAATTAACGCTGTAGTTTGTTATGTCAGTGCAAACTGTAAACACAGGGACTCATTTTTATGGCTTATTGATTTGTTGCTACATGTGCAGTGCTATGTATTCAAATTGAGTATTTAGCAATTGTAATTAATGAGTGTGTGACAGGAAATTAATATTTGAAGGTATGATTCTATTAACAACATTTCATCGGGATTAGAATTGAAGGAGGAGGTATCTAATATTATCCTCCATGCTGAATCAGTCGCACACGTAAATTAATTTAGTGCGAGAGTGTGTGTCAAGTATTTCATTGTTTTATAATGAAATAGGAGAGCGGATTGATTGTACAAGTCGATGACAAGACGTGACGAGGACTGACAGGTCCACGCAGAAACATCGGACTGTGCTGGGACTCGATCCGTGCACAAGGAATGGAAGGAACAAATAGCCGTAAATAATGAATTTACCTAAGCTCATTGTCAGAGAGATCAGAGTGAAATATTTTGTGCTGACAGAGTGAGACTGACACATACGGAATGCTCTCCCTACCACACCCCAATGATTTATCACATTTTCACAATTTGAATCATTGTCGGCAAAACTAAAACTCTGTCTGCCACTCTCGGGTTTAGTCCATACTCCATACTCCACACTTTTGAAATATCTCTGTGCCCGTGCCGCTAAACATTCATGAAAATCTCAATCACTTTTTCACTTTCAGACTATCTTCAATATAGCCAATATTATTTTCTTCTTTATTACACTCACACTGTAATGTACACATCAAAATCAATTGCTGAAATAAATAGACCAAACCGTTTTCCTGTTTGTCCCACACCGCCACACCACAACGTAACTATTTAACGAGAAACAGTCTCAATCAACTCAGGTGTGAAAAATTATGAACTGCAATAGGAAATAGCTTACCCAGGTAAAATTATATTGAGTTGGTACATTAACTTGGAAACACTGTAATGAAAAGTGTAATTTCTTATTACATTTTGGCTCTACGCTGTTCTTGACACATACAACAGGCTATCTGTATTAAGTATACAGTATCTAAAATATTTACGCGCACAACACACACAAAAGTGTCATGAACATTTGACACACGCGTCTATACAGTTTTCTGCTACATTTAACGCTTTAATCAAATGGTCCTTGTCGTTGCACCAACAAACTGAAGCATAAAATTGTAAACCTCTTTTCTTTTATATGCACTCAAACCTAAAGTCTCTATAAAGTCCAAAAAGTCTTATTTTGTGAAAGTTCTGGGAAGGAGGAAATACCTACACAAGAATTTTGTAAGAAAGTCTGCACATCTCATTGGTATCGACGCACACTTTTTCTGAACAGAGAGACCAGGGAGAGTAAGAAATTCTTAAGAAGACGTATGTGCATGATAACGCGTTTTGAATACCTTGGCAAACTGAGTTCCGGAAGATAAGCTAAAAAGTTCTGTTTTTGTGAATGACTGTCAGGTATAATCTAAACCCTCATTTTTATTAAACATCACATAACACGCGGTAGAATTCACAGATTTTCTGTCATTTGCTTCACAGGGGTGTGATAACAAAGTGAATGGAGATATTGTCTTGAGTGCTGATCGGATACCATTTAGCATAACCATTTTCTGTATTTCACCAATCCTTCCTGTTTCTGTTCCTGTCATGTTTTTCCACACTCCGTTCTTGAAGTGAATTTGGGAGTCGTAGTATATGCGAAAGTATGTAGCATCTTGAATGCACGAATTTCCGATTTAGGAAAAAGTTAAGTTTTGACAAAAAACCTGGCACAGTTCCCAAACAAAATACCATGATATTTGTACAACAAGGTTTATATTATGTACAAACTTTTTAACGCTCTTGTAACCTAAAGAGTTTAATTAAGTTTATACAGAGATAGCAAAATTGTTTTGTAACGATTTTGTATTGTTGATCATCTTGTAAAAACTAAAATACTGTGGTATAATGTTTGCAATTGTAGCATTTTATATGTATTATACATACAAAATATTATTTTACGTTATCACTGTAACACTTTCAGCAAGGAAATAAGTACAGTTAGCATGATGTCATTTATAGCACTAGTTCATACTTATACATGTGCATCTAGCAAACAGATACCCACAGAGAACAAACATAAAATAATGTACCTACTCTATTACTCTTTTACGACTATTTTTATTACAAAAGATTCAATTTTTAGGCATGTCGCAGTTTTATTTACTGAAGTGGCGGCATATTTATGTCAAAAAGGTATTCAATGCTTCGGAACACAGAGATTTGTGTGATACTCGATCGGTACCTATAGCAGAATGCAGGTTGCATAGCATAGCAATATCATACAGTTAACTAGTTATCACATTACAAGGAAAATGTGAGAACACCATTTTATGAAATGAGTAAGTGAATTGCAGAGTTTTGGGTGTTATTCATTAATCATTTTTTGGCATCACCATTTTAAAGGCTTAAGCGTAGAACTACACACACTACACAGAGTTACCTAACCTACCTATCTAGTATCTAGGTATAGAAAATCCGAGATGCTTAAAGCAACTTATCCACTCACGACACAAAAAATTCCCGGAGCGTAAAAAAACGGACAGAAGAAAAACAAAGCACAGAGAGTCATGCTACACGCACCTCCTCGTAATTTAACTAAGGCAGTGTCAAGAGAATCGCCGTCCTCCTCCATTCTTCTTTTTCAGCATTTCTTCGCAACTCTCAATTAGATGCACATCTCACAAAAACTCTGTCTCTCCCCGTCTTCTCTTTCCTCTCGTCATCATTCTGTAGTCAACTTGAATGGAAATAAATAAAGTTGGTGGGTGAAATGAAAACACAACTAGAAATTACACTCGTCCTTACTACTTACACACTACTATAACAGTCTCCTTACTTCACCCTCACATAATCAACATTCAAGCAGTTATACATGCAGTGCACAGCTCTACACACAAGCTACACGTGGTGTACAGGACAAGACACGGATTGAACATGAAAGATGTTTCTACAGAGGATTTATGTTTTCGCTACTAAAATAACCGGCACGATCTGCCTTCTGCTATAACCTTCTTCCTTTTTTACGAGAAGAGGTAGAAAGAGGATTTGTGTATTTTAAGGTAAAGAATTAGCGTGTATGCCTAAACTAGAAGTAAAGTAAATACAAACGACAGACAGACAAACACAGAATCCTGCATTGAAAGCACCATATACAGCTTTCCGCTAAAGCATCATCGCTCCGTTGCTTTATTCTGTAGCGCGTCTTTTATTTCCTTCCTCCTTGTCTTTCTATGTCGTCCAATGCAAAAGGAAAGGTACGGAGCAATCTGCTCCTAATTCTTTAAGTTGTATGGGCTCCTACAGTTTGTCTTTGCTTCTCAAACACAAATTCGTCCGTTTCTGTGTCTTCAAGCAAAATTTAAACCCAAGTTTTTCAACCAAAGCTGTGAACAGCACAGCGGTGGAACAAACACATTTTGTGAGAAACATTGGGAGATGATGCAAAAATCTAAAAATAGGAATTGATAGAGAAAACAGTCTAGTCTTTGATTTCCTTGCCGTTTTATCTCCATGTCATACCCACAGTGCCTTTCTGTATAGCGTCAACTCTTTGTCAAATTTTTACACTTTTAAGGCAACTGCCACTGGATTTGCCTTGGCACTTCAAAAAATGACTCTTGTTATAGTTCAAGTCGTACTTGCAGTTGCTGGTATCAAATTTACATGCACATCTTTATTACATTTCGTGTAAGTTGTAAAAGAACACATAATAAGGCATAAGAGATATGTACAGAAGATACAGTCATCCTTCATTTAAAATTCATTTGGTTCTTATCATTTAGGTATCTAAGTGCGTATGAAGAGTTAAACTTGGTGAGAATGCACACTCTGTTACATCCACTATGACACAACATCTTTGGACTACGCACACAGTGTGTATGAAGCATGAGTGCGGAAAAAGGGGAAAGGAGACAGCTCTGTTGTTGCCCTATGACCCCAAGTCAGAATATAAATACTCATTTCCATACTAACTGTCAGATCCTATCAGCAGCAGCAAAGCCAAAGTCAAAGAGGAAGAATTCTGTTTGCTTTATTACGTTGGATACGCAACCTTATAACACATTTCTATCTACCAGTACATCACTGTGTATATTCCTCCCTTTTACAGAATGTGTAGTACAAGTACATTTAAGGCTGAGGTGCAGTACTATGCTCATTTCACCGTTTTTTTCCACTCATTTCGTTATAACTTTTGAACGGAAACTCGGATTTCAAAAAGCTTTAGCAGCTTTTATAGCTGTATATTGTA
>JAQFYB010003461.1:0-19363 GCA_034694085.1 Pogonognathellus longicornis | reverse complement strand
CTGTGTAAAATCGGGGTTGCATTTTGGGTATAGGGACATATACATGAAAGTTGTGTAGAATTTTATGGGCTATACAGTCCTTAAATATCTCCTTATTCGATAACGTCCTTTACTAAAATGTTATCATGTATACAATGTATATCTTCATTCAAGGGTGTATTGAGAGAGTGCTCAAAATGGTTAATGACCCTTACTCTCCAGGGTTATTGCTACAGTGCAGATTTTTTTTGGAGCTACCTATATTCAAATTTGATGTATTTTAGATTAATTTTGGCTCAAATTGCATATAGGTCCCCTTTTCACGAGATACGCGATAGTATTCCAATTTGCCCCTCATTAAAGTTGCAAGGGAACTTGGAACTTTGTCTAATATTAGTATCTGTTTTATAACAAAGTGAATTATGAAGAGAATGATACATTAGACACGACTATGATACAAGCAAATATATTTTTTAATATAGAAAAACGTACATAATTAATATTATTATATATAGATACTGTTCTTGTAGGTACTGTAGGTAAGAAACACTAGAGACTCCAGCAACTGAAATACATTTCCATGTGCGTAATGAATATACAATACATATTGTATTTTAAAGGAACCGTATTGTAAGGAATTGCTCTTCAGGAACTACAATATTAGGGAAGGCATGTATTTATAAGCGTGAAATATTTTACATTAACTTGACATGGCAAGTTCATATTAATTTTTCTCAAGAGACTGTACAAATACATATGATGACATATACCATATGATGTGTCATCATACACCTCGACTTAAAGTTCAAGGCGAGGTATGATGACATATAAAGGCTTGAAGTAACATATCATTACAATGAGCACTGAATATTATTCTACTTAAATGTGAGTAAGGTGGCTGCATAATAATATTTAGCATAAAGCAAGAAACAACAGAAATTCGTTTCAATACTATAACAGAGTCCTACTATGTAAATATAGATACTTCCGTAAACGTGGATCGTTTACGAACGATGTATTTCGTGAATAGCAGTATAACTTGCAAATATGAAACAGATTTCTTTTACAATTGTCTATGCATTAGCTCACATGTTATGACCACGCAATGTGTCAAAGAACTCTAGCCCTAATTTAATATTTTATATCAATATTTAACTCAATACTTGATCATATACGTGGAAAAACTGCATGGTACCTATTTTCAGTATATTGAGAAACTAGAGCCACTTTATTGGAAAATGTCTTCCGCACGAAATGTGCCAAACATGGCTTTTGAATTGACGAATTTGACAGTTGAGCTATTACTGCTAAATCCCGTGATAGTATCTAAATCTATACAGTTAGAAAAACATATATGCAGTAACCCTAAAAATAAAATACATTGAAAATATCTTCAACTGCTACAGCATTTCATATAAATAAAGTAATACACTTCTAGGTAGGTAGGTATTTTCGAAATAGAAAGTGACAATAGTAAATCCATGAATGAAAACGAAGTATCCATTCAAAAAGAAGGCTTCCTTAGATAAGGATGGCAATGTCAATAATAATAATAACAATATTCTGTTGCCTTTTTCCGTGTACATGTGCAAGGTTTTTCCAACGCAAAACAAGTAGGTGCATGTACAATACAAACATTGAGACTTTTTTAAAGGTTTTCTCCGTTGTATTATATCTGTAGAGTTGTAACAAGCAAAGCATTTCATTGCATTTGGCAATGGTACAAGAGTTGATATTGATTTTCTCAGTCTTCCCCGCAAGGAGAGTCTCGCGAGGCAAATAAAGTTTATTTCCAAGCAGAGACTGTGAGACGGCGACAAGGAAAGGAACTCTCACACAATCTCTAACACATGAAGAGCGAGGAGGAACATTTACTACACATACGAATTTCACAGATCGGATAGCATTAAGGGCATATGCGAGAGAAAATAAATTTGTCCATTGACTTTTCTCTCTATTGGCTTACTTTGCACATCCCACCATAAATAATCCGTCAGCAAAAACCAGGCTTCCCGCAGGGTGCTACTTTGTTGCTTTTGTTTCTACGTTCACTTTAGTTTATGCCTCTTCTAAATAACTTCTATGGTCACTTGGTCAACTTACAAGCACCAGGACAAAATCGTCCACTCTTTTTCTAATCGCTCCTACATCACTCCTTTTAATCGCTCCTCAATCTTTTCCATTACAGTCAGATATTCTCTTAACTTACAAACACATAAAGGGTTTGTTTATTATTCAATCTGATTTTTCCTCAAATAAATTGATATCTAAGATATCCCTTTGTTCATGTTGGGGTGAAATGTGTACAAGTGTGTCAAAAATAATCGTACTAGACCATCCTTTTTCTAGTTTAAAAATAGTCAAAACTAACAAGGAACACATTGCAATTTTTGAGACAATAATTTTTGACTTGAATATAAAATAGGTATGTATTTTTGTCTTTGGTATTTTAGACATTACTCAAAAAACCTGATAATTATTGTGATTAATTCTAATTAGCTTTCCTATGAGGAATCCTCAAAGGGATCGAGCAAACCCTTTTTGATTTAGTATTTTGTAAAAATATACTGAGTTCCCTACTTCCCTTTGACAGAATCGTAGTTATCACAATATTTTGTTCTGCAGACAGATTGATAGGTATGAAGGTACTGTGCCTATAAGAGTAGAGTTATTTAATGAAAGAACCAATGGCCATTGTTATCAATTATAATTATGCAAATCATCTGAATTGCTTTAGCATTTTAATGGGAAAAATAATCATTGTGTTCATTTTGCACTATTTGCACTACAATTTCATTTTAGTTAAAGTTCATTTAAGATACAATGCAGATTTACGTATAAATTAGAGCATTGTGTTGGTACTTGTGTGAACTTGATGTTTCTGCAGAAGTGTATAATTAGATCATTGATTACGATCCATCCCATAGCACTTAACACTTTATACATTAGGAAAAGTCATGGTTGATTTGCCTAATTAATTAGTCCAATGCAATGTCATGTAGTGCTAGATACACAAAGACAATCTGGCACAAAGTCAACACAGACAAACATACCTACACAGACAAATAATATAGACAGATACTTATCATTTATATTACCTAATTCATTGTTTAAATTAATTCACCTATATATAAGCATTCCGCTCCAATAATATGAAAAAGCTCATTTCTTTTTTTCGATAATAGGTACGTGCTACAATAAAGATCTCTCTTAATTAGAAGTAATAGTAGAAGGTAGTCATCGTGTTTTTATCATGCATCGTGCATCATCGTGCATTGTGTAATCATATGTAGTAGTAGCATGATATTTTTCAACATAGTAGTGCAGAATATACTCAGAAATCATTAAACTGCATATTTTCCATGTTTAAAAGCTTTTGAATGGCAAACAATATGCGCTCATGCAACTCATCTGTTTACTTTGACATTTTTACTTAGAAAATCATGTTATTCAAACAAAGACAAATGCTTTGAAGTTTGAATGCATTGTAGAATTCAGATATTATGTTACTTACAGTTACAAAACATGCTAATATAATTCTGTGTAAGTTTTGGGCTCTCACACTCACATTGAACTTTTTTCTACGCAGTATATTACAAGTACGGCACGTGCCCAGTAGCACTACATAAAATGAAGAAAAATGTGTAGGTGTTCAATGTTCATAATATTCTTGTTCTCGTACTTAAATACCTACTTGCTCCTTCGGGATTTGCTTATGGTATAACACAGTCTCATCGTGAGATAAACGGAATTGCATTGTGTACAAGAATAAATGCTGTTGATTACAGATTAGACAAGGTTATGCCCAGGGGACCAACTATCCCGGTTTCGGCACATATATTAAATCACTGATACCTCGCTTTGCAAAATTCCTGGTGAAAATTAGCACGGACACAGGCGGGCCTAATAGAATGAGAGTACCCAAACACACACCTAAATTCTGTTAATGTTATCTTATCTGGTGTGCCACCTACGTCTAAGAAATTCCATTAAGGAAAACACAATTAAGAACTTGGTTGCTTAGATTAGTGCTAATTCTAAGTATATCTTCCAGAGTATAAACGTCAGATCCGGCTCAATGAACTAAACTGGAGGAAACTACAGTACAGTAAATAAGAAGAATGTGACGACTATCGTTTAGCTGTATATAAGTTTGTCGTCTCCTAATTCTATACTTAAGGCTAACGCTTGTCTACTGTATACAAGTAGGCACATTCTTCATTAGTCAACAGGATTTACCAAATTTGCATAATCTTCTTTGCCGCTTTCTCTTGTATAGATGCAATGGTAGAACACAAGAGCTATCTTGGGATTTCTAATTAGTAAACCCAACAACACATTGTTTAGTAATTACCCATCTTCATCAAAATTCAATGCTAACTTATTCAAACACTATTACTACAAGTATACAAGTGACCAAATTTTTAACAAAAGTTGGTACTAGGAATTCATCCAACACATAAACACGTATTAGAGCTTCTCGTTAAACTACATAGTACTAGGACTAGATTAACTAAGTACCAAACACGTTAATATAATAGAATGATTCATATATAATTTAATGGAGAGGTAGGTCTCTATTATCCTTGCAGTGCCTTGTTTAAGTTAGACAGTTAGAGTGTGGTAAAATGAAACCAGAAGAATTTGTGATAGCATAATTTAATATTGCGAAATATTAGACTGCACTACAGTAAGTAATATTTATTATTCATTCCTGGAAAATGAGTTGTTCGTGCTCAGCCATTCAGACTTTCATTTAAGAATTTTTACAGCAAAATTCTTCATGCAAGTAAATTTAGGTAATGAATTTACCGAGAAATGAAATGCATGCGACATGAGACGATCTTGGAAGTAAATGATTAAGTGTGTTTGCTGTTCCATACCACAAAGAGAGTTGTTCAAATAGAAAGTAATCTTTAGTTACAATGCATTGAAACCTGAACCTTATTTACAAGGCAGAAATGTAAATGAAGTAGGTAGTTATACACAGATAGGTATTCAAATTGTGTGGAGAATTAACAAACCTATGTTTATTGTTAGGATAATAGAGCTGTAAATATTCCATTATGTGTGCATTGAGAGTAAGAGGGATTAGCAGAATTCGTTCATCATTAAACAACTGTAATAAGTTAAGAAGGTCCTCCTATTATAGACTGTCAGATAAATTGGAATTTAATTTCCTCAGGGGAAGTCAATTTAAATTGTCTCATATTTTGCGACTGTGATTCCTAAGATGATATTTTTGCAGTTATATATACACTAGCACTTGACTTACTTGACTAGCTATTCCACTTATGTATTTGCGATCACGTTTCATCATTTCATTTCAAAATCTGCTCACGATGAACACATTTTTATTATTAAGGAAGACATTATTAAGAAACAAAAGCTCAGTCACTCAAAAAGCTCACTTTGACACAGATTGCACCAAAGGGAGTATTGCAATATTGCAAAATCAAATTTTCAATTTCATTCTTATGATCACATACACATTGGTACTCCACATTCTGCTAAAATAATATGATAACAAGACACGTCTTCTCTTCACAGCAAATTTCAATTTTGACTGTGACATTTTCTGACAAGTTCTGCATGAGTCAAATTACAAGAATTGATTATGCAAATGTAAACCCATTTCTCATTTATTGCAAGAATCAGCTCAGTCTTCTTAAGCTTATAACATCGTACTTTATAACCACTAACCAGTGGAATGGAACGGAACTGCTGGCGACTACGATATATATTTATTCTACGGAAGAAATGACACTTGCTTAAAATATTGAGCCGACTGCGGCATGTTCCAGATAATAAGCAATGTAATAATCCCATTTCGTATCTCTACTAAAGCGAGAAGACTTAAACTTTCTTACATACATACAACTCACTCCCTAGTCCCTATACTATACCAAACATTATACAATGTGCTAATCTTATATAATACCTAATATTGCATCTCAATATTATAAACATAAAACTAATAGTATCATTCTATATACTTTATACACATTGAGACTGCTGCATCATCCTATTACATACAAGAAAAGCATTAACTTGCTACAAGACAAGAAACATAAACTGGAAAAGTGAAGTTAGTACAGGATGACCCAAGGCAGTATCCAGAAACCCATTTCGGGGAGAGGAAAATCTCAACATAAAACACAACAGTTGTGATTATCAGGGGTTGAGGCAAAAATTGGAGCAAAAATCAACAATATGAATCAAATTCGAGGATAGCGCCAAAAATTTTGCAATGTTTTTCCCTTTTAAGTGGAATAATGTCTTTTTAGGGTATCGGGAAGTGTGATTGCCCGTATTCCCAACTCCTGTATACGGCCGTGGGATGAGCACATGACCATGACCACCAAGACACTCAGTCTGCTAAGTTCTCAGTAGTTTGTATGTGTATACACATACAGCTATTTACAAACTCATGCTCGAGTAAGATGATCATGCTGTTATATCATGCGGGGGTGAAATTTTCTTATTATCTTTTTCTCATGCTCAACTACTATTAAAAGAGAACGGCTTAGGTACAGTCACAGTACAGCCAAAGCCTTTACGAATTACAAGTACAAAGATAGTTTTGCTCTGAACGTCAATACCACCACACACTACAGACAGAGTTTTACTACGTGTTTGCTTATAGCTCGAGTCTTCTATGTTTTCGTTGTGTCTTCCTTCCTGTCTGCTTAGCAACAATCCGTTTTCGTTGTTCTAAGAATGTGGGGGCAAGTTTTGCCAAAAACTTTTGATTCTTCTGTCGATAGGGAAAGCTGTAGAGCATTAATACTTCTACATGACATGACAGACAATATGAGATTAAATGCACTAGCCCTATTATAGATACACATACCTAATACCATGGCTAATACCTACCTAAGTGATAATACCAGTAACAATTCTGCTCTTGTAAGATATGCTACATAAGTACATTTGATATTTTTCATCAAATATCAACTTACATACAGTATAGAGGCACTTATGTAGCAGCATCGTAGCAATTCTTAGCGCACACAAACAAACAAACAAATGGCTAAAGACCTAGGTACTAACAAATAATGATGAAAAGAGTTATTCTTGTGTAAGATATGATGGTATCTAAGTAAATGGGTCGACTGTGTACGAAGCATTGTGTAAATTACCAACATAAAAAATAAACGTGACACCATATACCATCCAGCCGAGTTTTGTTGATTTTGGAGTCAGAAATCGGTCGTGTCAAAATGTCAAATCAGCAAAAAATATTGTGATGTGACATCACTGGCAAATTAGCCTTCTATTCTTTAGACGCATTCGTGGAAAAAATGTTCGTATGTACTTGTAATTTTGAAACCCACAGGAGGTAGGTACACAGTGTTCCATTTTTTATTCCCTGGGAAAAGCCTTTAGATAAATTCTTTTTTGCTAATTTTTGTTTCTAAAGGAATAAAAATGTTATGGTTTAAAGTGCTATAATTTAACTATGTAGGTTTAATAAAATCAATTTAGGTTAACAGAATGGTAGGTTCAATGATTGTCAGTTAGCAGGTAGATTTATCGTGTTGTGTTCAAAACAGCGGTATTTGTATTAAAATAATACGTAGCACAGATCAGGACCTGTTTGTGAAAGCGCCGTATGTCAATCACAAAGAACAGAATGTGATTAAAAGTGTCATAAAACGTCAATAAAAAGTATGTCCCCGTTCGGTTGGCTTTTAGTGCAAATTATATATGTAAATTCGTGTAGTAACTTTCCCTTGTATCGGGTTGTAAAGCTCAAAACATAAAATAAAACTGTTTATTGCTCTTTAATATTTTTATGGGAAGCTAAAGGAACAACTGGCCGAAAATTAAATTGCTCGCGGAAGCAAGTTGTAAATCCTACTAACGATAAGTTAATAAACCTATCTATCCGTAAATACACAGACACACACAACTACACTATACTACCACGCACAGAGTGCATCTAGTATTATTAGTAAAGGGAAGTTGAGTAATGTTTCGCAAGAATATACCTAACCACATTACACAAGAGGAGTTTTCTTATGGCTCTTAATAATTCTCCATCAATTTCTTTTTATTTTATTTCCTCGTAGCAAGCAATTTAATTTATTTTTCAATTAGGGGAATAGGAACAATCCGAGAGAGTCTAGAGCGTTTTAACAGTCGGTAGGATTCACTTCAATTTTGTTTCATGGGAAAGCTTTCTATGGACTTGATGCTTTACTTTCACACTTATTAACGTTACCTTCAAAGAGAAATTGGTGCTGGAAGAAGATTTGGAGAGCGAAACCACGTCACGCTCTTGTCTGACATTAACTACATACACCACACTGCACTACGTGTCAGTTTTCACTCACCCTCAGGAAGACATTAGACATACAATCCTAGTATATAACTCCTGAACACTATATAAATGGAAATACAATACAAGTATTTGTAACACTGCCTCTAAAAACTAGAAAAAAGTAGGCGTCTCACATTGTGTCTATGTAAGAGTCAATATCAGGAGGAAATCTTGTCCAAATGAACCCAAGTAAAAGTATAGAAATAAGCTTTTTAGCCATCTCTTCACCTCACAAATGCAATCTTGCTTAAGACAGGTGAACAATTTGAAGTACTTGATGCAACGAGAGCACTCTCACTAAGTATCGCAAACTCTCAATGTAACTTAGCCCTATATATAAGGTTGGGAAAACTATTCTTAAAGAAAATTCTTAAGGAAATACATTACATACTGTATAACTGTATTAGGTATACAATGTAAATACCTTATACATATAAGTAACACCATATATAAAGAGTAAGAGTTCTCAAATGAGTTTTTTCTTAATCCGCCTTTGTATTTTACTTATACAATACAATACTCTTCCTTTCTATCTGTATCTTCAATTGTACGTTGGCATAGATTTGGCACGAACTAGAAGCACAACAGGACGCATACAGAAAGGAATCCTTATACACGAACAAGCAGAGCATCACACAAGTACAAATACTTAATACTACTAGATCTTGCTTATCATGTCGTGTACTTACTTTGTCCTGTCCCTTATTTCCTTTCCCTCGCAGCTACAGAATTCATTCTCGGAAGAAACTACACACTTCAATGTAATTCTCATCACATCCCTCTCTAACTCTACCTACTTATTTCTTCCTACAACCATAAACCAGACATTTGTACCTACCAGCAGCACACTGCATCAGAAATACTCATTGGTATTTTCTCCAGAGTCATTGGAAATATACTATTGCTACAATTCAACTAGTTCTGCTTCAACTACCAATATATTAACTATTGCTATATACAAATACAAGTTATAAACAACTATATAAAACTCTCATGGTTTACAATACATGTAGCATACCTATTTACTTTATACTAGTTACCTTGCCTTAGTTAAGTAACCTGCGTGCTCACAAGATCAAACATCTGTGATAATAGTGATAGAAGCTTATACAGAAGCTTTTGAGATTTTCCTAGAATGTTGTCACTAACAATGTTATATGCAGGTATTGTTTGTCGCATTAGTAGGTTGAACTACTAGTGCATATTTTATACTGCAAAACGTTATCTATTTAATGAGTCAATATGTAGGTACAGATGTATAGAGTATGCCTTGTTCTTGTATGTGCCGAATGTTACTGTATTATATGAAATTATGTTCACCTTTATAAGTAACTCATCATTGCATGCAAAAGTAATAATAACGTTCCTTATAAAATATAGTAGATGCATATTCACAGTAGTAATAAATTATTAGGTTGATTACTTTCTTCTTGGTTGATTTGTGCAAAAAATTTCCCTAAATACTTTTTATTGGAATCCAAATTTTTTAGATTTACCCCCTCTGGGTCACCTTTTCTAGGATAGCCCCTGGTTGATACCGGGCAGTTTGGTCGCTCTAGAGCCGCTCCCGAGCAGTTTTTGGTCGCTCTAGTACCGCTACCGGGCAGTTTAGTGGCTGTAACGCCGTTACCGGGAGAGCAGCATGAGGCCGGCCCGGAATGGGCAGGCCGAAAAATTTCGGTTGCCGGGCAGAAAAACATTTTCTACATGCCTTGGAGTATACCTAGGTATATTTGTTGGTATGCTTCTAGAGATGCAAGATTGTACAAATTACAAAACGTAATGTATCCATCCTAAGGAAAATCCAGCCCAGCAGAAATAATGTTTATTACACAAGTGAATGTATCTGTATGTAACAATCTGTGTTTTATAAACCGAAAATACAAATCCATTGTTTTACGATCCGTGATGGTTTCGCTTTCCATCTGTATTTATTTGTATTATTCGGATTGCACAACCTTCCTAAGTATAATAAAGACCACACTCACCGAATACATTCACAAATACATGGTGTAGAGATAATCTCCGCTTACACAACTTAAGACCACGCCACAACCACACAATGGAAAATACAATGTACTTGCAGGATTTTGTTGACAGAATACTGTAAACACATGCAAAAAGTCACAGCCTTCATTGGCCATTGTCTCTAACAGAATAAATGAATCCTACACTTACCTAGTATACAGATACAATATACAAAACAATAAATTGTATTGCAAATAATCTACAATGTTACTTTACTACAATACAATACAAGCTGCTTTTATTTTACCTCGCCTTGCCTTGATCTTGTCTTGTACAATACACAATACACATATTATATCCATACATACATCATCCCTTACTTTACATTTGTATTGAAACCAGTGTAGTCCAATTCTTTTGGTAAGGCACATCATTGTTATTGTTGTTTTACTGTTTTGCACTTGCCTATGCCTCCTCGTCTGTTTCAATGAGGCTAGTCATGTGTAATGAAAAACTGTCTCCTATATGTGGTACTAGTAGCAGAATCCACACCAAGACCAACCACGATGTTTCTGCTACCGTTTTGTTGCCCCACTACTCTCACTCTCCTTGTTTAACCACCTACTCTATCTCCATGGTAGAATGAAGTGTGTACATGGGAATGTAAAGTGTGGTATATGGAGCAAAAGCAAAACTATGCATGTGAGTGTGAGCCGATGTGTATGGTATGTGTGTGTAGAGAGAGAAAGAGGTTGTGTTGTGTGTGAAAGCGTATAGTTCCTATATCTTCTGCGTCATTTCTACTGGAACTATTTGTACTTGTACTAGGTATCTAGAATCGTATGCTCTAAGATTTCTCCCTTCACGGCTAAAGCTAAAAGAGTTAGCTTCCTCTCTCTCTCTCGTTTGCTCTTCGTGTCTTTGGTGGTCGTGGCGGATATTGTGCCAGGCCGAAGTGATAGAAGTATTTCAAGCTATTTTCCTATTTGCTTGGAAACATTCGAGTTTGGACTGTCGTGCCGATTCGTGTTGTCTACACTAGAAATCACTTCGGAGATTTACAGATTCCTTTCTTCTTTCCTTACACAATTGCCTACATTGTTTTATGTAAAGGATTGTATTTCATATATAGAAGGTATGTCGTCACATATTGAAAACACGTTCGTCTAATACCTACAGGGACATATTTTCTTGTAATATCAGTATAGATAGGTACGTGTACTACATACATATAAGTAGCGTGTATCGAATAGATTAAAATTCTTCTTCTCTTTAGCTATTATTTACGAGAGGAATTTTGATAGAGAGATCATTGTTCTTTTCCTGTCTCATAAATAAAATTAAATAGTTATATAGTAAACCTACCTGCTTAAAATATTTGCTGAGAAAATATTTTTTTCTACAGACTTAAGCACAGATGGCTCAGATACAATAATACGATAACTAAATACGGAAGCTTGTAAATTCAAAATACTATAATTGATCTTAACCAGTGGAATACCTATTATAAAGGATGAAAAGTCAAAATTTTGTTGTTGTTTAAAATGTTAAAGGAGATTTTAGCTGACAGAATTTAATATTTTGTATTTCTCACCTTTAGTAGTCACGTTTAACAATAGTCTGCGTGTGTGAGTAAGGAGATGTGAGAAAATGTAAAGAAAGAAGCGTTAGAGTAGAGTAAAGAGCAAAAGAGGAGGTTAGGTAAGCAAAATAAAGTATAAAGTAAACGTTGGCTTCGACACTTATGTCATTGTCAATCTGTCACTCGGTTTTTCTCACTTAGCTTCTAGTTTTGGCGGTTCTAATAGATTCTGCTCAAGTGTTATGTCATAATGTACACTTCGGTAACCTTTATAAACCCTGACAGACACGAAAGCAACCTGAGATAAAGCAGAAAAGCAAACTTTGGCCATCCTTCTTATAAGTATTACCTTAAATAGGGATTTCGTACATTTTCCATCTATTTACTTACTTTTAGATAGGTGTGTTATTTGTTTGCAAACCTTAAATACATATAAATTCGCTTATTTTAACGAATTTGAGGAGTATAGGGTAAAGCGGAGATATAAAAGTGTCAATATACTATCAACATTAATACAGATACTCTATCTAATATTCTAATATACTAAAATACTAAAATACATTTCTTTACCATATGTTATTCTGTACTCGTCATCATAACTAAGTCTAGCTTTAAATTCCACATCCCTTCACAAACCACTTTATTTTCCATCACATAATTTATTGAATAAAACATACCTACATTATATCCATACCTCACATTCAGTATATACAAATATACATACATAAGACACACACACATAATCTAATAAAATTATAATCATATTACTTGCAATATCCTAATAGAATTTCTATAGAAGAATTGGTAATGTAGAATTTCTATCCATAAGTATAATATTGTAATCCAATCTAATGTTATATTTTAGCACAGGAAACCACTTATACAGAGACACTGATATTCCAGGGATCAAGTAGCATTTGCATTATGGTGAAATGCTAAAAGCTACAATTCTCCTCTAACTACACATGCAAGGACTCAGAGACAAATCCATGGCTAAACTGAGTCTTAGCATCCTCTTCACATTTTAGTACACAGTCTTGTTTCGCTCACACCTTCGTCAACTTGTGAAAACTTTGGGTTACGTACTTCCTTGTCTATTGTATTGTATTGCCCTAAAGTTCGTGTTCAACTCTCCGTCTGAAATTCTATTCAAGCATTGACGAGTTTTAAAGTGTCATATTATTTAAGTAACTAAGTAAATTACCTCCTGTAGTTTTCACACGCAGAAGTAACCAACTCCTTATAATTATAATGAAGTAGAGTTCCTCGTGTAAAAGTAATCATCCATAACGATCCGAATAGTGGCAGCTGAACCTTCTCGCAAAGATTTTGCACTCGACTATTTATACACTAAACAATCGAAAAGACAGACACAGAGAATCAGCTTAGCTCATTCCATATCTCAATCTCAATGTACACAAATGTAGCAGAATTACTATTTAAGCTTTGAATGATAAAGGAATAATATTAAATATAACAATGTACCATCTTATCTCTGCCACTATATAAACAATCGTGAGTGCAAGTGAATATTCTCAAGAGACGCTGCTTTAACAACTGTAAGTATTTCAGAAAATCCTTTTAAGTTGTTTCCTTTCCGTGACTAATCTAAATAGGAAATGGAATAATAATCTTATGCATATACCTATTTATATATACGCGATTTAAAAGTACACTTCATACCGGGCGAATTTTGTGCAGTGAAATTGAAGTGACTGGGAAATTGGTTTATATATTCACAGAGAAAGTTTTCAACTCAATTTGGGTCGTTCTTCTGGTTCAAAAGAAATGTGTTTGAGAACTGTGTAGTGACATTGAAAAGTTTTTTTTTGAAGATATACCTAATACACTTCTCTTGATATTCTCATCATGAACAGTATACAATACAAGTGAGAAACAATTTTTTGTGTTTATGGGTATTTTGTATATGAGGTGATTATGGCTATAGAACTCATGGCTATCATTGTATAATTATTACTACTAAAATGAGATTGGTAATTATAAGTTCTTATGAGACTAATTGAATGAACTGCCGAGCTTTCCTAATAACTCTCAGAACCATTAACTGGTTTTGTGCATCCTATTTTCAATTAAGAAGTTGAAATAAATGTGCTGCATCATGCTGTTTGCCCAGAAATACTAATTAAAAGGAAATAGTCCATTCCTTATAAAGAACTCTCTTTCTTGAAGTCTTGATTTGCTGTGTGTGTACCTACTTCCACACTTTTCCAGATTAGTTCTTTCAAGAAAGTACGCGTGTGGGCAAGATAGATTCTGACTCTGAAGGGTGGTAAGCATATGAAATTTAATTTCTTCTTCATTAATTCCAATTAAAATTATTTTACTAAGTAAATAACATGCATTGGAGGTAGTAGGTAGTTGATAACCAAATTGAACATGTGTTTGAGGTAAATTACATTAAAAATCGTCAGCTTTCTATGGAAAATCAAAGTCATATACCAATAAATACACAAGCTGAAGCTGCTGATTGAATCAGTATTTATAGGAAAAAGCTTTTCTGTACAACTATCTATACCTATTCCAATATAGACACAAAGAATAGCAATTTATTTCCTCGGTTGAAGTATTCAATTTATCAGAACGCATTGTAATTTGTAATAAAGACAAGTTAAAAATTGAATGTACAATACAATAGAATGATACTGAACTCCATTGACAAATGGGGTTCAGACATCTGACAGAAGTCTTAGAAGATGGATTTTTTCGTGGGTGTCTGCAAAACAATACAATGTAGTCGCATACATCTTTGTCAAACGATCTGTGTCAAATAACTCTATACTGTAGTCTTCTTGTTTCTTTTCTAATGTGAAGCCAATACGAAATACTATACTAGTCATGCCCGTATTCAGGGGGTGGGAAAACGGGCAATTGCCTCCCCTGAAATCCCAAAAAAGAGGTTATTTTGTGCATTTTGCCCTCCCCGAAATCGATTTCTGGATACGGCCGTGATACTAGTATGTGTATAAGGATAGTTATCCTTATACACTCCTCAAACAGAACGATGATAATTATAAGAATTTTGCATAGTAAATGTAAAAGTTTAGTTTGTTTTTATTCATATAAAATAAATATACATGTAGATGATTTGGAATTCTCTTTGTTTGATAACTTCTTTCAAAATTGTCCATTTGTCCATAACATTTTATGTTTCATTTAATGTTCCTCTGGCAGTACAATATTTATTCAATTTTATAGATATTTTATTTGACAAAGGCATCAGAGGAAAATAAAATCACTCTTCTGTAAAAGTATAAACGTATAGTCTGCCTGACTGGAGGCATTGTTTGCTACGCAAGGTTTAATTTCTGAGATTGGCATGTTTCTTTGTATACTTTTCTCATTTTTTCATGAAGCTTGGAAATAATTTTAGCGAATGACTATTTCCAATTCACAGGATTGGAATAGTGCATTAGAGAAAATTATAAAAGTTCTTTTAGTACAAAACAACTACTTATGTTTAGAATGTTTATTCCTATAGATTCCTCATTACTACAGTTTGAGCGAACTTGCTCTGAAAGTCAAGTTAATCCCTAATGGAATGACTGAAAAGCTTTACCGATGATTGAAGGGCATAGGGCATCACAAGCTAACTTTCCGGTTGGGAAATGAAAATATTTTCATAGCATTTAAATTCTAAAAGCAACTTGAACACATTGCATAGCATTTACATTACTTTGTCAACAATAGCGTAAACCTCGTATATTATAACGTTCATCTACACTCTACAGCTACAGCCAAAGAAAACAAAGACATTTCAAAATGTGCTGAAAATGTTTACACAAACTTTTGTTTTAATGAAGATGTCATTTGGGAATTCGGATAAATAAATCATTCGTTTTTGCTGTCATTCCATGTGGGATTTTGTTTAAAGAAACGCATGTCTCATGCTAAATGATGAATTCGTCCAAGTCCATCTCTTCATTGTAACAACAATATTGTATTGGCATGTATATGTGCTTGAGCTAACTACTAATGGGAAAACTTTGTTATTCTGACAACTGTACACCTCAAATGTACGTAGTGCCAATTTTAGTTAGATAATATTATGTCCCTACATGATATTTAGGTACTTTACACGCTTTTAGATAACATTGTAACTTAATCACGTTAATTATCATATGAGGGCAACAATGTTACTAACATCACGCATAAAACAGAAGCACTTTAGTACTTTAGCCTTATGTACACGCAGAACTATAATATTTTACTTTGATACTTTTGTTTTTTGTAAATTAAATCAACAAACCTTGAAAAATGTTTTTGTTTACGTAGATACATCATCCTCGCACGTGTACAATAGAAACACACTCTCAATTTGCACTTATAAGATTTATTGTTGTGTTTTTGCTTGTTGTATTTATGTATACATTATACCATACCTAACTACAACATATGTATAATACAGGGTATCTCGTTCATTGCTGATGCTATTTAATACATGCATGGATGGGTAGTCCTTTCGCCCATGTATTAAATAGCATAAGCAATGAACGAGACACACTGTAACATGCTCCTATTCTAGGTACAAAAGTTTGATAACTATGAACTACATTGTATTGGATTTGTTATGACGAGAAGTTCGATTGTGTATTAATTGTACATGTACATCCCATTGAAGTTTCCTAGTACAATTAATGATATTCCTTTGATTTCACTTTTGCTTTTAGTCCGCATTAATTGATGCTTTACCTTCACATTCTCAAAGTCTAGAAATTACACAAAGACATTATTATGTTCATTGTGTTCGTGAACTGAGGTTGTTGTTAATGGATTGAATGAAATGAGTTCAGATTTGTTTTGTTTAGATTTGTTGTCACCGGAACTCTGCTCTATACGAATTCAATAGTAGGTATCTTGTATTCGCCCGAATCTCAATCGAATTGAGAATTAGTAACAGCTGCACTATATACACAATGTAGTCTCGTTAATTACATGTTCACATGCTTTGACTTGTTCTTGTTGACTTGACTGACGTATACCCACAGACAAATTCCACCTGGGTGTTCTGGCTGTTCTATACTACTCATTATACATACTTACTACCTATACACAATGTGTAATTGTATATTCATTATTATTACTCTTTCACATTTGCTCATTATCAAAGAGTACCTGCTGACATTTTAAGGTTAGTTACACATTGCGCAGTCCTTGTTCCTTACCAATATAGTACCTGAAGTTATGATTTTTCCTGAGTAATCAAAAACAAATATATTATTAAAGGCAGAGAAAGAGAGATGATGAATCCACGTTGTTTTTCAAGAGCTAAAGAGGTTTCCATAAAAAGAGTCAAGATTGTATACAGAATTGATTTCGGGAGAGCAAAATCCCAAAATGAGGTACAAAGGTGTATATAATCGTTTGTAGCGCAAAGAAATGGAACCAGTTGTGGTTTTAGCAATATCAATGTAAAACGCACCAAATTTGCAAATCAATTGAAATTACTATGTATCTGTAGGTAAATTTTGTTCGTTATTATGTGAAATAAATAATACCTATTTTTTGGAGTTTCGGGAAATGCCCCCATGTATACGGCTTTGATAAGAGTGCTATAGAGCTTACTATTTCCATCTGTTATTCATTAAATGCACCCTTTGAAACATTCTATTTGGAAAGGATTTAATACTGCAGATTCAAAGCAAAGCAAATCAAAGCAATCAGTGATAAGGAAAGCATACGTTGTCACATGTAGATACTTTTACTTAACTCGTATCTTGCTCTACTTTCACTTAAAAAACTACAGCATCTACCTATATGATGTATTGCTAGTCAAAGTTTCAAAGTCATTGAATTTCCGGATGTTTTCAGATTGGTATGTGAGATTTTTGATGAAATCCTTTACGTGTACCTATATTGTTATTTATTATTAGGTGACAGCTATCAGCAGGTGCTAATTACGAACTTGCATGTATTCACAAACTGTCATCGTCCCATGGTGCGTCACAATCACACTGCACAAATGGTACAAATATTTCTCTCATAGAAATCTGTTCTAATGTTGAAACATGATATAAGTAAGAATATACTTTATACCTTGGACATGTCGACAGGTTGACACGTGTGCCAACAGGGAAATAAAATTATTCAGTCTATTTTTAACCGAAGCTATAGAAAGTAAGCTTTTCGCTCTTGAATTTGAGGTCACAAACAAAACACTCTATTACTAAAACTGAAAGTACCTATACCTATGTGGGTAAAGCGGGTATTTTTATTCTGTAGCACAAAAAAGCAGTTTTAAAGAAAACATGAAATTGCTCGAAATTTTTTCCAATAATTTGCAAAATTGAAATAACATACTGTACCCTAATGTATAAACATTGACTAAGGCTTATGCAGCTATCCTTTATTTATGATGTACAAATACTTCTAAGATACAAAATTATCCGGTTATAATTAGTAGTATAGTATTAATAATTATTAATTATAAACTGTACTATATAGTGCATACATAGTTGTAAATACATTTTTTGTATTTCTGAGTATCCAGAAATTATTAATGCTAATTTTTTCCGGTGTTTCCTTTGGGTGTGACTTATTTGAATATAACGCTACTATTTCAGACATTTCAAGTCATAATGGGAGCTGTTCACATATTTACGTTGCGGCGGAAGATGATTTGGAGTGTGGGGACATTCTTACTCATTTTACTATCTTAGAATTTGAATACGTAACTATAACTAACAAATATAAAATGTACTAATAAGATCATGTAAATTGTACTTTTAAGCCTTATTTAAGTACATTCGAGTTCATTTAATGTAAGAACTTGTCAGAAAATCTAGTAATTTCTGTGGGGACATTTATTAGTAATGAAAATTTTTGAGGAGACAATGTCCCATGTCCTTACAACTTCCGTCGCTTATGGTTGCTACCTAAATTACCTATATCATATAGTACCGAACTATAAATATGTGTACAAAAATAATAACGGAGATTTTGTCCTGCCACAAAAGGGACTCAACATTTGGAAAGTCAAAAAGAGTTTGTTCCATCCCTTTTAATAATACTCATCGAAGAGTTAAATAAGTTTAAGATGGAAATTATGCAGGTTCGTTGTAAAAACATTCTTTACATATAATTCATACAAAATATTAATATTTCTTTCTAGGCTTAGGTTTCGAGTAAACTTGTGCAAGCTTTCATTGAATTAGGAGCTAAATGTGCTAAAATAATTTTGTCATTCCAAGAATACTTAAGTAATACCAACAGCAATAAGTGTGAATTAAAATTAAGCTATTTAGTATGGAAAATAGTTTAAGCATTTGTATGAAAATAAAATTACTTTCACAATTTCTCAATTTTATTATGACCTTTTCATGTCTCATTTAAGTATTCTTACTTTCTGTTTGTATTTATCTAATTGTGTAGTTAGATATTAGTTGCATAGGAAGGCACAGATATTGCATAAGCCTCTCGAGTTTGTTTGGAATCTGCAATCAAAAGTATTAGAACGAACAATTAACCATCAATAGTAGGAATTATTGTAT
>JAQFYB010003460.1:0-19364 GCA_034694085.1 Pogonognathellus longicornis | reverse complement strand
GGGGGGAACTAATATATGTGTTTGTATTTTTCCCCAACTAAGGTCAATGTGCCTTATGAAGTGCACTATAAGTCATTGCTGGGATCCGGATAGGTTTTTTTAATTTTCATATCTCTCATATATCCGCTCCACAGTGTTTTGTTGAGTATGTGTTAGATGGATGAGATGATGTTGAGGGATTCATCGAATGATTTGATTGGAAAAGTTTATGAAATGCAAGTGCAATTCACTGCCGGAAAGTGCAATTGACGGCAAGAAAATACAATTGACGACAACAAAGTTCAATTAACGACAAGAAAGAACAATTGAAGGCCAGAAAGTATAAGTCTCCCCTTTCGATTGATATCATAACTTAATCTGGTTCATGAGATATTAATTTTTGATACCTTCGTCTCATTTATGAAACATGTATATTTCATTTTTTACAAAAACTGTCAACTTATGGAAAAGGGGTATAGTATTTTCAAAAAATGACCCGCGGCTCCCATCCATTATCAAAAAGAAAACTTGGAGCAAGGTCGATTATGGTATCCTCTATCAGATGTGCAAATACAAAATTGGTAATGGGTGGGAGCCGCGGGTGAAAATTAGGATTTTAACAAATTTCCCAAAATTGCATAAAATAGAGATGGGAATGAGTGTCAATTAAAGCGAAGCAGTAAGTCTAAGCAAGGCACATTTTTAACTTTCATTCTCGAATCCCATCCCATCAAGAACTTGTTTGAAATGAGCGCTCATGTTCCAAGTTATGACTCAGTGGAAAAACTGTGAGACTGTCTGGTTTGTCCCAAATAAGAATTAATAGTTGGTGGTATATAGCATCACAGAGAGTAAAAATTACGGTGAAAATGAAATGTACAATAAATAAATCCAAATTTAATGTGATATGTACGATGATACGGTACTATATACTACCACTATCCAACCGATTAATATTCCTGGCTTATCATCACAATTAGTTTTACAGCTGAAGAGGTCAAATGGTGCCGTTTTGACATAATGAAATAAAACTTCGTGGTATTTAGAAACACCCAATACAAAATATGACAATTAGTAATTGGCAATATATAAAAGAAAATTGTTTTATTGCGAACAACTTAAATACAAAATACATTTTATTCGCACAAAAGTAAACTATAAATATTTCACCAACTTTCACACAGCACATTTATGGAAGGATTTTCATTTTACTTCACTAGTACTCTACATTACACTTCACTAGTACTCATTTTCAATAGTATTATGATTTGCACAAAGTACATGCATCAATGGAAAATGGTTAATAAATACATCACAGTCAATCATCTATCATATCATAAAATCCGTTAT
This sequence comes from Pogonognathellus longicornis, assembly GCA_034694085.1. Lineage (NCBI taxonomy): Eukaryota > Metazoa > Arthropoda > Collembola > Entomobryomorpha > Tomoceridae > Pogonognathellus > Pogonognathellus longicornis. Next base: position 18,035 of record JAQFYB010003460.1, on the reverse strand, counting down.
TACTTGTATAACTATCACTATTGCTGTCTTTGCCATAATCCGAGTCGTGCGAGTACCTATAATTTCTACCATGTTTAGCTGCATATGCGTGGAAACTCTTATAAAAATCCTGACGACTCCGATTAGCCATCTTTTCCTCTTTTGTATCCCATAATCCTTTCATAGCTGACTTTATTGCCAGCGAATTGTGAATTGTAATATATTCCTTAGCTGTTATAGCTCTTCCACACTGCTTGGTAAATTCATAATATTCCGACTCCTTGTCCACCATTTTAGACAGCCGACTTTTGCTGAATACAATGAGTTGTCTGACTGATTGTGATTGAGCATGATGTACAAAAATTTTGTCAATCTTTTTATTTCTCCTAATGAAAGAAACAACATCTTCATAGCCATTCCTAATTGGTAAGACCAACACTTTTGGGCGGAGTTTATCAAATACTAGATGATTTATTTGATTTCGAGTAACATTATCCAAAATGAGAAGATCCAAGTCAAAAGGCTGATAATGAACACCATTGAAGTTCTCCAGATACAATCTCGTTTTCAATTTCTTAATATTTCTTGGGAGCATGCCTATGTCCATAGAATCAATTCCCATGATTTCCATGTCCGTCAAATTAGGACAGTTGCCAATTGGAGAAAGGAAATTAATTAAACTACCCGCTCGTAAACTTAAATATTTTAAATTTGGCAAATAAATGATTTCGGTGGGGCTGGTATTGACAGCTTTTCTGCAAATCGCAAGTTTTTCAATGGAAGGGGGTAGATTAGCAAAGGAATTCAAACCGCCTTCAATCAATAATTGTTTTACAGAAATGTAAGTTTTTTCGGAAAACGCATCTTGACAACATATTTTAAGACAGTTTACTGAGGATTTTGATTTTCCAACAACGTTGATAAAACTGGTGTTAGCAAATTTAAATTTTTCTGCTTCGAAATTGTCTCTGGCGCAATCGATTTGCTGAATTTGTTTTGTAGTGCTAGTCACATTTGCATGGGTTATTTTAGTGAAATCAATGTAGTCATTTAAAATAATTTCGTTCGGATAACAACCATCAATGAAAAAATACACTTTGTGAAGGTGCACTTTTACAGGAGTCATTCTTTTCCAATCTTGATCCCTGTTCAAGTCCACAACAGTGTGTCTCATATACAGAATTTTGATGGACTGCAGTGTATTCCAAGGAATCATAATTAGAGGATCAGATTTTGGAAGAAGATTTAATTTGTTCTTCGCTACAGTCAAATTCAATTCTGTCAAGTTACAAGTGTGTGATAAACATGAACGTATGTCATCTCTCAGACACAAATCAAGACTTCGTATATTTGCCCCGAATTTCGTAAAAAAATCGCAAAAGTCTTCTGTGTACACGAAGTCACGAAACTTAAAAGTATTGTATTGTAGATTTGGAAGCGGCAAATACTTGGAAGCATGTATGAAACACTGGGGTGTGAACTCTGAGCTGAATATAAATGTTGAACATTTTCGAAGATGTGGCTCAGACACGGAATTCCAACCACGACATACCGTTCGGCAGTTTTTGAGGTCTTTGAGCGACAAAAATTGGAAAATGTTCCCCAAAATCTATATGGGAGCAAAAATTATTTCAAATACGGTTCGAATGAAATTAAGAAAAAAGAATTAATTGACTCCAAACATACAACATACAGAAAAACACATATTTTTACCAAATAGTATGTGTTTGGTTATACAACTGTAAATGTACTTACAGAGTGGTTGCTCAGGACGTTTGAGATTAAAATATCAGTCACATTTCCAGTTAGCGAAACATTTATTGCAGAGTTTTGAACAATTACAGGAACATGGTCCTTAATTTGAAGTTTCTCGAACATAATTTCATCGTTGTCTGGATTTATAGCTAACATCAATTGAAAAGTTATCGCGATCTTTTCATTCTATTCAAATTTATTTATTTATTTAGTTGTAATCAGTTTATATCATTTATTTTCTTATCATATTTTAAAAATAATATTAAAATGATGTAGCTACTTTGTCATAGAGACATAGTGTTGTGTTTTGTATTTTATCATTCTTTAAGTAAAGATTCATTAACAACCGATCTTCCAGGTTAACATCGTCATATTTTGAACTCACTAGCAAATCAATCATTTGTTTCCAATCAGGACAAATATCTTTGCATTTTGAAAAATCAGCATAATTCAAATACGAAAAAATCCTTAGTAAAATCTAACAAATAAACATATATTTTCAATTACACTTTCCAAATGAGACAAACTGTATAGGCAAGTAGAGCATGATTAATAATAGCATTATCAGGAATTCATTTTAGGGGGATACAATACATATTCGCTTAAATTTTGTCAGTTAATACCAAGACGATTTTTCTGCGCAGCGGGATTTGTAAAAATATTCTAAGGCTTGCAATCAATGAGAAAATAAGTTATTAAAACAGAATTATTCGTCTGTTTATACGATTAAAAAAAATTGTGTTCATTATAAGTTTAACCAACAAATTTTCAGTTGGCGCTCAAAAAATTAATCAGTCTATCATGCGCAGAGAAATTTAATCACATTAAGCGCTTAATTTTCTGATTATATTCTAGAGATATAACCACATAATGTGCATGTAAAAGTTAACTAATTAATATGAACAAGCATAAGAACAAGCGCAAGAAAATCTAGAATATTTTTGTGCAACGCATTTGTTCTAATAATAATAGCTTTGGTATTATAAGAAGTCCTCGTAGTACCGAGAAAACTATTTTAAGTAGCTATGAAAAACTATACTTGTTTTTATGTAAGCTATACATGCATAGCTTACATTGAAACCAAGCATAGTCTTTCAGAGTATAAGCTTAAGGAGTCATGTATGACTCCTTAAACTTATACTCTACTTGAGCAGGGGCGTATCCAGGTCACACATTGGGGTTGGGGGGGGGGGGCTTGAGCAATCATGTGTCCTATACGTTAATTACTAATTCAACAATTTTTTGTTAAATTTTCGCAAATGTAAGTCAAAATCAACAATAATTGCAAACAAAATATGACAGATTTTGCTCAAATTTGGGCCAATTTAGGTCAAAAACAATAGAAATTACAAATGATCGCGCGTATTTGTTGAATTTCTACGGCAAAAATAATTTTTTCTTGTTATTTTGGAAGAAACCTGCTTTTATCTAGTGTAAAGTCCAAAAATGGGAGGGGGAACTTCTACCCCCTAAGTCCCCTATATATGCCACTGCTTAAAAGGCCAAAGTTTTTAGATTTATTATTAGGTATGGATAATTGTGACCCAAAAGTTTTTTCTCTAAAGAGTTAATTTTAGTGTTAATGGAAAATCACAACCTAGGAATTAGAAAGCAGTCCTTAGGGGCAACTCAAAAATCACGCCTGCGATTTTTGGACTCCCTTCTCCCAGTCATACAGAAAATGTAAAAATTTGGTAGCGACGCTACCGGGCAGGGCAAGTGCGGAGGTAGTAGCAACGCTACCGGACAGGGCAGCGCGAAGCGCTGCCCTGCCCGGAGGGCAGTTTTAAAAAAAATCAGGGAGGGCAGCGCGAACCGCTGCCCTGCCACAGGGCAGTTTTTGAAAAATCGGAGGGCAGCGCTTCGCGCTGCCCTTCCAGAGGGCAGTTTTTGAAAAAAAATCAAAGAGTGCAGCGCACAGCGCTCGCCTTCCAGAGGGCAGTTTTTGAAAAAAATCAGGGAGAACGCACAAGGCCCAAACTGCTGCCTTTTTCGTGTGTGACAGATTAATAGAATTACATCAATTATACACAAAAGAGTGTCAAGTCAAAGTATGTGTCAAGCCGAATGTGTATTCACTGTAATAGTAAATTATTACATTACATTTTGCTTGATTTGTGAAAAAGTTGCCATAAATCCTTTTTATTGCAATTCTAACTTTTGATACAACTACTCCTTGGGTCAGCATTTCTAGGATAAACTGGGTCAATTTTGTCACGCTAGCGCAGCTACCGGGCAGTTTGGTCATGGTAGCGCCGCTACCGGGCAGTTTGGTCGCGGTAGCACGCTACCGGGCAGGGCAGCATGAGGCCTGCCCGGAACGGGCAGGCCGAAAAAATCCTGCTACCGGGCAGAAAAACATTTTCTGTATGCCTGCCTTCTCCCTTAGTGCGTCTGCTACCGTCTGTTTGCTAGTACCTTGATTTTTGTTTCTTTCCATGATATAATAGTTATTTTTAAGTAAGGTCTAACAATGAGCTTATAAAATGCGCAGAAGTATTGCAATCGAGGAATGTACTTTCCTATCAGTGGTATCAATAAACCATCGGTTTATACTATTTCCATTAAAAGCATTCGGCGGCATAGGTCTTTACCACTATAGTTTTGACATAATGAAAAAGTCGTCGTGATATTTAGAAACACCCGATAAAAAATATGACAATAATTAATTGGCAATAGATAAGAGAAAATTGTTTTATTGCAAAGAACTTTATTTCAGGAATATGTAAGCAAAATTCATTTTATTCGCACAAAAGTAAACTATAAATTTCACCAACTTCACACAGCACACTGATGCAAGTACATACTAATCAACTACACTTAATTACATACTTACAAACCGACAAGTACTCACTTTCAATAGTATTATGATTTAGACATGGTACATCAAAGGAAAATGATTAATAAAAACGTCACATCCAATCATCCACCCTATCATAAAATCCGTCATTATATTCAAAACTATCATTATTGCTGTCATATTCCGAGTGCCTATAATTTCTATCATTTTTAGCAGCATATGATTGGAAACTCTTATAAAAATCTTTACGACTCCGTTTGGCCATCCTTTCCTCTTTTGTATCCCACAATCCTTTCATGACTGACTTTACAGCCAGCGAATTATAAATTGTAATAAATTCCTTGCCCGTTATAGCTCTTCCACACTGCTTGGTAAATTCATAATATTCCGATTCCTTGTCCACCATATTATAAAGCTGACTTTTCCTGAACACATGGGGTTGCTTGACTGATCGAACATGAACAAAAATTTTGTCAATGCTTTTATTGTTCATAATGAAAGAAAAAACATCTTCATAGTTATCGCCACCCCTAATTGGTAAGACCAATATTTTCGGGCGGAGTTTATCAAATAAGTTATTGAGATCGGATTTCGCAACATAATCCAAAATAAGAAGATCCAAGTCAAAAGGTTCATATGCCAATCTACAATCAGCATGATTGAAGTTTCTCAGAGACAATCTCACTTTCAATTTCTTAATATGTCTTGGGATCCAGCCTATGTCCAAAGAATCAATTCCCATGATTTCCATGTCTGTCAAATTAGGACATTTGTCAAATAGAGCAAGCAAATTAAATGCACTACCCATTCGATAACTTAAATATTTTAAATTTGGCAAATAAATATATTTGGTGGGGTCGGTATTGACTGCTTGTCTGCAAATCGCAAGTTTTTCAATGGAAGGGGGTAGAGCAGCAAAGGAATTCAAACCGCCGTCAATCAACAATTGTTTGACAGAAATGCAATTTTTTTCGGAAAACCCATGTTGACGACATATTTTAAGATAGTTTACTGAGGATTTTGATTTTCCAACGTTGATAAACTTGGTGTTTAAAAATTTAAATTTTTCTGCGTCGAACTTGTCTCTTGTCCAATCGAATTGCTGAATTTGTATTGTAGTGCTAGTTACATTTACATGGGTTGCTTTAGTGAAATCAATGTAGTCATTTAAAATAATTTCGTTCGGATAACAACCATCAATGAAAAAATACACTTTGTGAAGAAACACTTTTACAGGAGTCATTCGTTTCCAGTCTTGATCCCTGTCCATGTAAACAACAATGTGTCTCAGATACAGAATTTTGATGGACTGCAGTATGTTCCAGGGAATCATAATTAGCGAATCAGATTTTGGAAGAAGATTTACCTTGTTCTTCGGCCCTATCAAATTTAATTCTGTCAAGTTACAAGTGTGTGATAAATATGAAGGTATGTCCTCTGTCAGAAACAAATCAAGACTCTGAATATTTGCCCCGAATTTCGTAAAAAAATCGCAAAAGTCTTCTGTGTACACGAAGTCACGAAACTTAAAAGCATTGTAGTGCAGACTTGGAAGTGGCAAATACTTGGAAACAAATAAGAATTGCAGGGGTGTGAAATATGAGCAGAATTTAATTGTTGAAAGTTTTACAAGATGTGGCTCAGCCACGGAATTCCAACTACGACATACCGTTCGGCAGTTTTTGATGCCATTGAGCGACAAAAATTGAAAAATGTTACTCAAAACCTATATGGGAGCAAAAATTATTTTAAATACGTTTCAAATAAGTGATTAAAAAGAATTAATTGGCTTCAAACATAAGGAAAAACATATTCCGAAAAAATATAGTAAGAAGGTGTTTGGTAAATAAAACAGTCTAGGTACTTACAGACTTGTTGCTCATGACGTTAGCGATTAAAATGTCAGTCTTATTTCTAGTTAACGAAACATTTATTGAATGGTCTTGAACATTTACAGGACCGTGGTTTTTAATTTGAAGTTTCTCGAACATAATTTCATCGTTGTCTGGATTTATAGCTAACATCAATTGAAATGCAACCGAGATTTTTACATCCTAATCAAATGATTCATTTATTTTTTATTTATTTATATATGTTATTTGTTTGTCATATTTAAAAAAAAATATTATTAAAATGTGTATGTTTATTACTTTGTAAGAGAGACTTTTTGTGTTTTGTAATATAATATTCTTTGAGTAAAGACTCATCAGCAACCGATCTTCCAGGTTAACTTCATCATATTTTGAACCAACTAGCAAGTCAATCATTTGTTTCCAATCAGGACAAATATCTCTGCATTTTAAAATATCAGCAAAATTCAAATACGAAAAAATCCGTTGTAAAATCTAACAAACCAACAAATATATTTTTAATTACACTTTCTAAATGAGACAAACAGTATATAGGCAAGTAGAGCATGATTAATGATTATTAATATCATTAGCAGGAAATCACATTACATAATGTGGAAGTTTAATAAAACTCACCCTAGGATTTTGTAATGGATGAACGCGGTCTCTGAATACTTTCAAAATTTGTTTGAGCACTTTTGCGTCTTTGGTAAACATTATCTCGTAAATTTCTGCCCGTGTCATGGCAACATCAGAAATGTGAACAGCAATTTTTCGACACTCGATATCGGTAAGAAGTCCAGTGTTAAGCAAACATTGGAGAATGCTTTCGAGTCCAAGAAATTGTGAGCCAGCAAATTCATAGTAGGGGTCTACATAACTGAATACGCTATCATTCCACATTCCTTCCGATGAAATTTTACGATTTTTTGTTGATGTTAGTTTTTCAATTTTGGATGAAAACAATTGACAAGTTCAACTTCCAACCTGACTGGATCGAAAAACAGAAAATTGTTAGACACAACCAACAACAGGCTGGAGAGGATGAAATGGAAGATTTGGAATGCTTTTTCTTAGTAAATTTTAATGCCAAACGAGTCTGCAGTAGAAATGTAGTGCATTGATAGATTGAGAGTCATGGACATTGGACAGTGACAATCCTAGTGAGAAATATTTAAGAATTATGGAGATATAGCCAAATAATGTGGATTATAAAAGGTAGGTACCTAAATATACAACCATAAGGATTCAAAGGAAATGTAGAATATTGTGTGGAACACATTTGCTGTAATAAGCGGTTGATTGTTCTGGTTTTATTGGAAGTCCTCGCAGTGCCGAGAAAATACTGAGAAAACTATTTTAAGAAGTCTACTTCGTAGGTTCGTAGTTACGAAACTATGAAAATCTATGCTTGGTTTTAATGTAAGCTATAAAGGACTCCTTAAACTCACATTCTACTTAAAAGGACAAGAAGCTTTTAGATTTTATTATTAGGTATGCATACTTGTGACCCAAAAGTTATTTCTGTAAGGAATTAAATTTCTTGTTAATGGAAATCACAACCTCAACAAATTCCATGTTCTCTCGGATGTAGGAAACAGTGCTTAGGGGCGATTCAAAAATGACGTCTGGGATTTTTAGACCACCTCCCCAATAGTGTTATCTACCGTCTGTTTGTTATTACCCCCTCCCTCTACTTACGTCTGCAAACGTAATTGTCAAAATAGTATAAATAAATACGAAATACATTTTATTTCGTATCACTATTTGCTGGAAAAAATGGGAACGCCGCTAATCATCGTCGCAACATTTCTAACTGCGAGTGAAGGGTTTATGGTGTTCCCTTATGCAGCACAGTGTTGTCACTTTACGATTGCCTTACTAACTTTTATTGTGAACGACAAGTAATATTAACACAAAATATTTTAGCTGTTGTATTGTTGCTCCTATTTGTACCTACTAACTAGTGTTACATTTTATGTTGTTTGATTCTCTATAAATTCTTTTAAGTGATGTATTATTGAATAAACAACTATTCTGATTCAAAACACTGAGCTGATCGTGATCATACCAGCTTGTATTTCAACAACAAGAAAATTGTTTTAAATTTTGAGTTTATTGAATTCCAACATCGTAACTTTTATATTCATCTTAATGTCCGGTTCATTTATGCATTTCGTTTTGTTTTGGTTGTGGTTGTTATATATACAATATACCTTAAAATGTACATCGTAAATAAATGAAAGCTTTAAGCTTCTTGATTTTTGTCTCTTTCCAGTTATAATAACTAGTTATGTTTATTTGTAAGTGAGCTCTAACATTAAGCGTACAAAATGCGTATAAGTATTGCATTCCAGGAATGGACTTTCTAACAGTGATATCATACAGGCTCTTATCTACAGTTGGTGCACAGAGTGCACGAGCACCTCCAAAATGCGTTTGCTCTCACCAAAAATAGTGTGTTTTACCATAAAATTTCAAAAATTTGAAAAAAAGATTGTGCTACGCTCGTTATTGATGCGTTTCAGTTGGTTTGAACCTAATTCAAAGCGTTGTATGCACTCAATTATACCTGATATTCAAATTTTACTCTATCATTAACTAATTTCAGTAAAAAAACTTTGCTGTGCACCCCCCAGCTTACGATCCTAGATACGTGCCTGTATGATATCAATAAACAATAGGTTTATTGTGTTGCATTCCCTCATCTACACAATTATTTCCATTAAAAGCATTCGGCGACAGGTCTACATTATATACCGTAGTTGGTTCAAGGGTACAAAGTACAAACACATTTTATGATTTGATGTGTGGCATAACATTTTAAGCAGTTTTAGTTATTGTGATGTTCCCCTTATAAAGTATAATTAACTCTATTTTTGCAACTTACATGTATGGTCACTTCAAACGACCAACTATCATTTTGTAAATATGTAAAAGCATAGAGTATTAGCTATTATGGATATTGCATTGTGAAACCGGAGTTGTAAGACTATCTACTATTCAAATGAGTGAAAATAGAATGAGATTTTCTAATGAAACTGGAAATTATATAATGCTCTGTTAATGTTTTCATTGCGTGTGAAATTACAGATGATTCTCATTTAATCTAGTCTATATAAGTAGTTGGGCAGATACACGTACTTTCAGTCTCAATTTTGTTGTAGTATGCAGTCTATTTCAATTATTTGTATTACTAACAAATCAATAAATCCTCGTATCAATTTCCCAGTTCCCCAAAACTTACCATAGTATACTTCCCAATTGACCTTGTATTCTCTTATTATAAAGATATAATATACTACATCTATTTTCTACCTGGAAAGTGTGTATCTATAATTTGTTATATTTTTATGGTAGATCGTAGATACTCTTTCTTTGCAATTACATATGTGTGTTTTTGTGACAGTGAGAAACATGGCAAATGGAATATCTCATGAATGTGACTACCCTTACGATGAGCGTCAACCATTATTGAATCACCCAATCGAACCAAATATCAATGTGTCATACGAAGAGAATTTTGTGCCACCTGGGCCAACAGCCACTCATGAAAATATATTTCGTGTGCTCTGGTATATACCCTATACGAATTCTCAACATTTTCTTTCCTTCAAAAACATTCAAGTTTTTGTTAGCAACAATAATTCCTGCTTTAGCAGATCAAATCATTCCTTTGTTTTTCACAGGAAATATCCCAAATGAGTCATCTCTCCCTTTAGCCGGTCAATTCGTTTTTCTAAGTGTTTATATTCAAGAAGGATTCGCCAACAGTTTGTTCTACACGGTAGGACAATGTCACAAAACTGATAGAGAAAGGGCCATACAACGTCTTAAACTATGCATGGTCGTTCTTTTCATTTTTGGATCCATGTTATCCGCTTCCATCTTACTTTTCACTTCAGAATTCGTCAAGTTAATTAACACTCCTCAATCGATTGTTGAAGCCACCGAAACTTTTCTGCGGATAAGTTCCTTAAGTTTTCCATTGACACTTCTTAGCTCAGCGTTAGTGAATCATCTTTATATCACCACAAGTTCATTGCTAATTGCCGCCCAATTTATTCAAGTAAATTTGACTTTTGTAATTAATTACTTTTTGTTCGGCCAACAAACCATTTCTCTTAAATGGGGATGTAGAACAACTGGGCTACTATAAAATCATCCAATCGTTTGTTAATTTGATGAACAATTTCATTTTTGTTCTTGCGATTGAAAAAATGTCACCAAAAAAGTTCCTTTGGGATATTCCGTTACTGAAAGATCTGAAAATGAATTTGAAAGCATTGTTCAATGTAAGCTGGGCCAGTTTTGGGGATTCTGCGATTCGAAATTTTTTCTATTTTATGGTAACACTTAAATTTATGAATACTCTCGGGGAAACGGAAGCAGGAGCTTGGAATCTTTTAAATACAATCATGACCGGATTTTTTCTCATTCCATCGGCTGCTGTGGTAAATTATGTAAAAGTGCAAGTGGGTCATGGGGCAAATCTTGACAGGTCTGAATTACAAGTTTTAATAAAGATTAAGTAACAAAAATTAAGTATCTAATCTCATACAATGTACCTTATATCATACTATAAATTAACACATATTATTGTAAAATTGAATATTAAGACAAAACTTCAATATGATCTGTCCAATTTTTGTTCTTCATTTCCACGAACTCCATTATACCTAAGCAAGTGATTGATTAGTGTTATTAAATTCACAAGTAGTGCATTTAATAAGAATAATGTATTGAACATACTAAAATATTCCCTTATTCTGAGTTTGAAACACGAACCAAGTGGCATATGAAACGCTTATCATTATTGTATAAACATTAAAAATGAAAAAGGACATTCCATTACACCACTCCATAGTAAATAAATTGAACCAGCAATACCAATTGAAACTCTGAGTTTAAACGGTTAAGAAATATACAACATTTCAAATCAGATGAAACTTGTACAAGTATAGTAAGTACAATATTTCAATATAACAATCTTTATTTCCACCCATCATGCCCATTCGTGTTTATTTTAAAGTAATATTTTAAGAATAATGATGGAATGTACATAACGTACTGCCTCTATTAGTAGCTCCGACTGCTAATATTCAACATCAATGCCAAAGAAAGCTTTACTATAGAGGGAACTGAATAATAAAGGGAGAGTTTCAATCTGATCTCACTACAAACTACAATAAATGAATAACATAATTGTAAGGCCATTGTTATTATGCACAATAGGATGGCTAACATCCTTGAATCATCGCAGTAAGGCTTTATTAACAACGGTTAACACTAAGAGGTATTTAAACCTCAGCTACCTGAAGCTCCGACAACGCGTCTGCGCAGTAGGTCATACATTTTATAAATGGTACAGAATTTTTTCGAATAACTGCAGATTATTAGATCAGTCAATAGGCTTGTGTAATGACACCATGAAACCATCAGTTGTACCAAGATGCTTACTTTTTCAACCAAAACATTCACTATTCTCATTCGCACCAGATGATAAATAATTCTGTACTTTGACGTTACTGCTAATTTCAAAGCGAATAGTTAAATCAGCAAAATAAATAACGTCTAATTACAGAATTCTATGCAAATTAAAACTCGAGGTTATTATCCGGTATTTCACATGGCACATGGACGTTCTATACCAATGTCGTTGATAAATATTTCGAAAATCTTCCGGACCATTTAAAATTAGGTAAGGGTTTACCATTTACTGTTCTTACCGTTAACAGTTGGTAAAAAAGTTTGCTGCTAAGTTACAAGGCTGTTAGGAATCCTATTGTGCGTATTAAAAAAATATTACAATTATGCATAATCTGTTTTTAGATTAATCTATTTGAATATTGTCGAGCGTTTATGATAGGAGGAGGCATTTGTTTGGTAGTAAGTAAGTTTCTCATTTAAGCAAATCTTTTCATTTTTGACCAATCAGGAATCAGTTCTTTACAACCAATCAAATGTACTTTTATTATAGCCAGTCAGCTCTCTGTATATCTTTTAGCCAATCAGAATCTCTCTTATTATAGCCAATCAATTTTAAGTTGCAGAGTTACTCGACCCAAATTCCTGACGGGTATAAATACAAGTACATTTCGTAGTTTTAGTTCAGTTGCGTTCAGGCAATCCTACAGTACAGTTGCAATCAATCAGTCACACAAGTAAGTTCTCCAAGGAAGCCGTCTCTCCTGTTCCAGTATTTATCTTGTGTCTGTTTTGTTTATTCTCGTGTGTTTTGTGTAATTAAATCATTGGTCATTTAGAGAACCATTTCTCTGTTCGTGTTTTAATTCTCATCACATAAAGTGCATACAGTTTTATTTACTAAAACTTATTCTTATTCTAAAACTAATTCCAGCCATTGGAGTGAATCACATACATATAGTATCGCATACACACAGTGCATACATAAGGTTAGGTTAGGTTACCAAATCTAATTCTAATACTAATTCTTATTCTAAAAGAAATTCTAAACTATCACCAAGTGCAACTCATACAATTAGTCCTCACTAATTCTAATACCAAAACCAATTATAAACATTTACAAATGCACCTAAAATCATATTTAGTAATTATTATTACTAATTCTAATTCCAATGCTAATTCTTTATGGCAAAGGTGAAACTCATAATATTAGTTTTACCAAAACTTATTATAATGCTTATTCTAAATGCTTATCAATCGAGTGAAATTCAGTTATTAGTTCCTGCTAAAGTTAATTCTAATCCTAAATCTAAAACATTGCCGGACAGTGAAATACATTTTGATTTAGTGATTACTTATTCCAAAACTATTACTTATTATTTAATCGACCAGCTTACAACTGGTTCGAACATTCATCTCATTTCCCTTAACAAAAACCACTGTGGCCCGCAACAGCATTTATTCTCAGACAGTAGCTTCAGGGAGCTAGAAATAGAAGAATTTAACTAATACGTGAGGAGGCTACAATATGTGCAATACGGTATAATAAAATATTCGTTTCACAAATGACGTAGCATCTGAAACACTTAGGATTATTGTAGGACGATCATTAAAAATGAAAATCGACAATCCATTGTTCCATATCAATAAAATTGAACTAGCGGTACGAAACCTTAAATAGTACAAATTACTGAAACCAAACTATCATTCGTCAACTACCAACTCGTAATGTCTTACGTGTGGGTATTTCTTTACTGATTCGACACTTTGAAATACATATTTTTAATTTGAAATCTTGACAGGAAATTCCGTGTATTGATTAAAATTTACTTTCAGTTGTTTTTCGCGCTTGTATTTCTTTAATCGTAATTTAAAATCTAAACAAATCATCATTTGCGATTTTAAAATGTGATATCTGCTGACTTCAGAAATTTTTTGAAATTCGGACTCATATTTTCGCATATGCAACAATTATTTATTATTACTATATGATAATGTGACCAATGAAATGGAGTGGAAATCGTAATTAGGAATTTTATCGGGTGATGTGCTAATAATTTAAAATAAATAAAATTGAAAGCATTCTTCTTTAATGAAAAACAACCGAGGATGAACAACGCTTCGATATTTAAGTGTCATTTAGTTGTTGTTTTGTTTTTCTATTTGGTGGAATCAAATATTGGCAAAACGCCATTCCAACTGTTGAATTTGAACTATCATCTACATCCATTCAGCAAATGTCTGATACATATAATAATGCACGATGAAATGTATTTGGATTTTGTGGAATTTCAATCTCCTGTTGTTATTTCGAATTATTTGAAGAGTCAAGAAAATGCTGCCAACGGACGTTGGGAAACACAATGGAAGACTATGAATGGAACAATTGAAGCAGCAAAAGACCAAGTTAAGACTGCGCCTTACTCTTGGCAATGTATAACTCATCTCTTTTTATATCCCTCAAATATAAAACAGTGTCCAGCTACTATCTACAACTACCATGGATGCTTACCTCCTTTTTATTTGACGTGGTTTTGGAATCAGGTAGTAATAGAGGAATTTTTGGTTCTGCATAATTTGTATGAACCATTTATTGAACCCAGGATCGCTGTTTTACGAAATGGGGTGTTCATAATTATTCTTGAACAAACCAAAGCATGCAGTCCCCATCTTAACGATTATGTGACAACACAAGTAGTGTATCCGTCGTTAAAATTCATGTGGCTTCCTAATTCAATTTTCAGATATATTTTTTTATGTCAATTGAGTTTAGCAGAACCGCATAAAGCGGAGGTTACCTTTTTAGACGACTATCCAGTAACTACAATGCAAAATGAAGAAATATTCATAAGACGTGTTCCACTCAATGGTCCCTTCACTCAAGAAAATTTGCAAATTCAATTCAAAATGCATGACAACGCTAATATTCATTCATTAACGTGGATTTCACTTATAGAACGTGACCAAAAACAAAAGAAACATATACAAATTATAAAAGCGAACAATAAACAGGATTTCAAGAGTTTCCATAGTCAAATGAAGTCTAATATTGATTATGCTCTTTTCAGAGAACTCGCACCAAATTTCACAATAAAGATAGATCACGACAAAGTGATATATTATTTTACGCGTCATATATATCCGTATGTGGAGTTTAAATCAGATTCAGAGAATTTTGTAATGAAATCGGAAACTTTTACATTCGTGACTTGTGACGGAATCAAAAGCCGTTCTGGCATTTCTTTTAGAGGCTACTTTTCTTCGTTTGATTTAGAAACGTGGCTTTCTATTCTTGCTAGCTGTTTCCTCGTCTCTCTTTCTTTGAATATAATTTACCGGTTAAAGAAAATTAGAGTAAATGTAAATTTTATGGTTTTTCAAAGCATTCTTGAACAAGGGGACTCGATCGCCTCTAATCAGAAGCAAATAGGGGCAGCATATTATGTCTGTGGTACTTGGATTCTGATGACAATTATTTTGTCAAATGCCTACAAGGGCTCCAACATTTCTGAATTGACAGCTCCAATGAAAAACAATAAAATTGTTCTTTTCAGTGACCTATTAGAGTTTAATTACACACTGCTAATACAACCCTTGAAATGGTACGAATATAAACAACCCAGTCGCACAACTACAAATTTTATGGCGTCTGATTTATTTTATAAGATTATATCTTTTGCGAATTACAGACATGAACAATATCAATCTGATGAGGAAATTTTAAGAGAGTTATTAATAATCAATATTTCAGACACTTCAAAAGTTTTGAAGGATATGTTTCGCAAAAGTGAGCGTAAATACATAGGGAAAATTACCCCAATTGTTCTCATTCCACTGAATATGGGACGCAAATATTCTTACGACCGACTTCTAACGTGCAACAAAATAGCTTACGGCGATTGGTCAGAAAATATCGATTACTTGGAACGCAAACTAAAATTGAAATTTTCAAACTCCGACCGAGTGTCCAAGAGCACAGAGGGATTGTGGGTAAAACAGACTAGTTGGAAATTGTCTCAAACTTTGAACCATCAATTTAAACCTCGACTGGAATGGCTTAAAGAATTTGGAATTATTAAGATTTGGAAATCAATTGACAAACAACGAAAGGACTTGAACGCGGGACGTGAGCTTACAATAATATATTCCCACGAGATGAAAGTAAAAGCACTGAATATGAGTGATAACGTTGTAGTAATTTTTTATTTGCTTTTAATGCTTTTATGTTGTTCAATAGTAATTTTCTGCTATGAGCTACAGATTGCATCACTGGCCATTAATTTTGAAGTTATTAAGCCATTCTTCTATAAACGTATGAGAATATGTACAAATGAAGTAATTAAATTTAGATTCAGAAAATGTAAACTTCTTTTAATCAATGGCTTGAATAGAATCGTGAAATATGGAAAGCGAAGAACTTACAGCGTTTGGAATTGTGTAAAGAAAAAGTCTTGTCTTAAGGTTATTAGTAGTGATTCTGAAAAGTAGAATTTGATTACTTATATATTTGTCACTTAAAAAATCGTAATTGAATGGTTAATTAGCTTTTTGTAAATAAATCTAGTGTCTTTTCTATTTGCTTTGCTCTGGTTATCTACTAAAATTATGAGATGAGTGAATTCGTGGGTGTAATTTTTCTAAACTGTTTCAACTAATATTGCCGCAAAATTAACATTTGTAGTCTCTGAGCTACGCAAGAAACAATAGTTAAGGTCACATGACATATCTAGTCTCAAAAAGCATTAAAATGGGTAGAATTATTTTATTTGTGCGCAAGTGCAATAACATTGACAGTGTCTTAGGTTTGCTGGTGTTCGTACTGGATTCAATTCAATAATATGTGTGGTCTTTTAGGAAATGGGACCTTGTGTGATATTAGCTTGTTACTATAAAAAAGAGCAGAAAATTTACGATTTTCTAAAAATAAAATGAAAAATTTAAATCAACGGAATTTATTATTAAAAATTCGACGGAATTTTTAGTTTACACACAAAAGGTAGGAGAGCTAAACCTTTGATCGCTCCTCACGCCGAATCCTGAATATCACACAAGGTCCCTTTTCTTAAAAACTCACACATATTTGTATATGAAATGAACAAATAATTAAAAGAAATAATTCTGTATATTTTACAGGTTTTCTAGAATTGATATTTATTGAGCACAAAATTTCATGATATATTGATATATATGTAAGAGTCAACAAGTACTTTTCATGATCATAAATGTATATTGTAAATACTATACTGTTGTAACGTGTTGCAAAGACGGACATATAGCACAGCGGGTGAGTAATGTTGCCTGTACTCATTTACACTGAGCGGTTTGGTGTTGTGTACTTTGTGTATGGAGGTTGGTACTGTAGACGGGTTGCTGATGTCGCTGGGTTGGTAGGCCTCGGTTACCATTGAAAATAGTTGCTCCAATAAACTGGGATGGGTTACCATCTAGTAGAATTAGCATCAATGTTTTCAATACAAATTTAACTTTTGGTAAGTATAGTATAACAACTTATTTTGTGGTCTGAGAGTGATAGTTATTAATAAAATAATTTTAGTACAACAGTCGCTGCTGTTTATACTGAGATGGATTATCGGTTAAAATGAAACTCGCTGAAGCGGACGCAATTCTTAGTTTTCATTACCTAGTCAGTCTCTCTGGCCTAGTGGCTTAGCTATTCCATGGCAGTTACTAATGTCCAGACGTCGAACCTCGGTTTGAAGCATAAAAAGCCAGTATTCAAATGCTCTGGCTGACAACATTAAGACGGTTAGTGAGGTTTTCCCCAAATCACCTATCTATAGTTCATGTTGATAGGCAAAGGTTTTCCTTACTCTTGATGAAACTTGCCTAAGAGACCTTCCGTAATGGCGAATTTGGGTGTTGTCTAGTCAGTCCGAATGGAACTAAAGCGAACGAACATTTCTCATAACGTTCATTCGTTATCGCAATACTGTTAATATAATACTGAAAAATCGCAATGTCCTCGATCTGTAATATCCTATTTACAGGGTAGATCGTTATAATGAGATTTTTTTTAGTTAGCATAATGTACATAAACAGTGTGATCTATTTACACTGCAATACAAAAATAAATAAGGAAAAAGCCTTGTTAGGCCTGCATCCAAAAGGTCATTTTGAAATAAACTACTGCACTCTAAAGGATCTCATCAGTAGATACTGTTGTAAATGACAGTATACACTGTTGGGCCCCATGTTTTGTGTAA